>JAOTAW010000003.1:13006115-13018939 GCA_025629945.1 Erythroxylum savannarum
CATTTAATTTTCAGATTTAATTATTGTTTCAATTTGTGATTTTTCCTTTTTATTTTTATCGCTGTGACAAAACCCCCCAACCCCCCTTTCTATTTTCGTTTGAACTAGCTAACCTTTACCGTTAGAGATTCCTCGTGGGAACGATATCCACTTACCGCTACTACATTAATTTGTTTTAACGGAAGTGATTTCTTTTATATTTGGTTGCAGGGGACAGCATCACCATTTACCAATTTAGTTGCATTTCTTGACAATTAGGCTAGCTTAGATCATTTGCGCTAGGTTCCGATTAAGTGAGACAACCCGAGGTTGCATCCTATATTGCAATCCTTGGAATTAAATTTTTGATTCGGTTTCTAAGGGATTAACCTAAAGATCAAACGAGCCGATCAAACAAGTATATCTTAGTTGGAGTGGATTATGTTTCTAGGTGGGTTGAAGCTATGGCTACTCCAATAAACGATGATAAAGTGGTTCCATTTTTCATCAAAATGATATTCACTTGATTTGGGGTGCTAAGGGCAATTATAAGTGATGGGGGTAGTCAATTTTGTTATAAGCCATTTGAAGTTCTTTTGAGGAAGTATAATGTTTACCTTGGAGTGGCTAACCCATATCATCCACAAACTAGTGCCTAAATGGAAGTGGTGAATCGAGAGTTGAATAAGATTTTCAAGAAGGTAGTGATCGCCTCAATCAAGGACTGGGCTTTCAAGTTGGATGACACACTTTGGGCATATAGGATAGCTTCCAAGACACCTATAGGTACTACTCCTTATATACTTGTGTATGATAATGCTTGTCATTTACCCTTGGAGTTGGAGCATAGGGCTTATTGGGCAATAAAGAAATTGAACATGGATTGGAAACTTGTGGGCGAGAAGGGGTTGATGCAAATTGATGAATTGGAAGAGTTGAGATTTTATGCTTATAAAAATGCCAAGTTGTATAAGGAGAAAGTTAAGAAGTGGCATGATACTCATATTAAGAAGGAGTTTAAGAGTGAGGATTTAGTGCTTCTATACAATTTAAGACTTCACTTATTTCCCATAAAGCTCAAGTCAAGGTGGAGTGGACCTTTTAAGGTACTTCAAGTATTTGATCATAAAGTACTAGAATTGGAGAACACCAAGGGTGAAGCCTTTAAGGTTAATGGAAATCGATGCAAGCTTTACAATAGAGGAGTTCTCTCCTAAAAGGGAAGTGATTTCTTACCTTTCCCTTACTCTTCTTGATTAAATTTAACTTTGGTCAAGCTCATGACCTTAAATGAAGCATGTTTTGGTTATTTCTTGGTTGTTTAAGTTGTTGTTGCTTAGTTTTCAAGTTGTTTTTTTTCTTTAATCTTATATTTTCCTAAGTTTGAGTGTTGTTTTCTTGAGTTTGATTATAGTTTTTTATGTTAAAATTTGAATTTTGCAAGTTTGGAGTGAATTAGGACAAGTTTGAGTGAAACCCCCTGTCACCCTCATGCTCAAGCACGAGGGTGACAGAACCCTCCAGCCACTAAGGGTGCACGATCGTGCACCAACACGTAGCAGATCTTCTTGCTCATTTTCTTCCAAGTTTTCACCAAATCTTGAAAGTTTCCTTAGGTTTGTCATTAAAACCTTCAGTTTTGTGCAAATTTGGGTTGTTTATGCTTTTCTTTTCCCCTCATTCCCTCATTTTTTCGTAGGTTTCTCTCTCTAGGGGCTATGTGTGTTCCTTCTTAAAACTTATCATGTTTTTTAATAGTTTTTGCATGTTTTCATGCCATTATGCCTCCAAAAACCAAGACCCTTTGCAGAAAATCTATAGAACCCATCCAAGCTGAGGTGGGAGGCCGAAATGTTATAGACATTATAACTGACTATGATGCCCCTTTTTCCATTTATTCCAAGGAGGAAGGTGACATGTATGCTTTTCTCAAAACTAGAACCATTCATACACCACGATATTTGGATTTTGCTTTGTTATAAGAAATAGGGTTGAAGGATAAATTGCTAAAATTGTGAAGTAAAGGTGGTTAGGGACAATATGTGCATATGGATTACCCTATTTTTCGTGAACTAACACTTGAGTTTTTCATTTCCTTGAGATTTGAATATAGTAAACCTAGTAAATTCTGGTTTAGACTACGAGGCTAAGCTCGTAGCTTAGATGAGAAGTTACACCAACTCTTTGGTTTTTCTAAGCCACAGGTAGAAGAGTACCATCAAGGCTTCTCATCAACCGTTTATAGGAAGTATTTAACTGACTTGCCTGATTTTAATGCTCACAATGCATCGAATGCTCACATTCTTAGTCATGAGCGGTTGCTTTTGCACAAATTCATGTGTTATGCTGTGTTTTCTAAAACTCAAAGCAACAAATGCTCCACTAGGGAGTTGTTTTTATTATGGTGCTTAGATGAAGCATTAAGCCTAACATTTTCTCTTATTTTTCTCAATCTTTGATCTAATCTGTGGCAAGGAAGGGAACATCCATAAGAGTGGGGTATTTAGCCACTACTTTGGCTCAGCATTTTAAGATTGATCTTACTAGACTAACCCCTATTTCTTGTGAGTATTTTGATGCACCATACTTAATACGTATGGAGATACTACTGCACCACAACAAGGAGCTCCGAGATCCTCGGACATGTATTATAGTCACGCACAAGTTTTTAGGTGGAGTTTCAAGTTCCAGACTTTCTTCGGACTCATATGAATTAAGTGAGGAATCAGAGGGGCCAACAGGTCGGGAGAAAGTATACACACTCCTGGTCGATAGCAACAAAAAGACACAACAGTAGCTCGACCAAATGAATGAGCAAATGCAACTGATAGACTGCCAACAACAGTACTTGAAAAAGAAAATCCATAAGTTTTGGGAGATGCAAGGACTCCACGTGCCATCTCCAACCCTATCGCCTCCCTCTTTTGTTGTTTTTTTGTATTGTTTGTTTGTTTGTTTATTTCTAGTTCTTTTGTGACTGTTGCAGTGGTACTTGTTTTATGTTACAGTTTTTGGCCTTAGTAATTGTGTTCTTTGTTTGTAGTTATCTTATCACAAATTGAGGACAATGTGTCCTTCAAGTGTGGGGAGGTAGCTTGGTAGCTAATTATTTGATGTTTGTGTTTGCATTGCATTTTGGCATGTCTTGTAGGTTGCCTATTAGGTTACTAGTTCTAGGTTTATCATTTTCCCTACATTTGAATCTTTGAGATAGAAGTTATTACCTTGAGATTCTATCATAGTAGTCAGAATAAGATTGAGTCACATGTTTGAAGATTGAATTAGGCCACTTAGATAGAAGGTGAACCATGTGGATTGGCTTAAGTAGTTGGCTACATAGGCTTACTTAAAATTTGATATTTGAGTGATTAAGTGATGTGTAGAAACATGATGGATTTTCATTTGAGCCTAAGTGAGGAGTTGAGCCTATATCATTTCCTTGATTGTGTGATACTCCCATAGGTAGTACCCCTAGAACTTGCCCTAACCCAATTTGAATCTACTAGATGTATACTAAATAGAAGTGACTAAGGCCCTCGATCTTTTAGCCCTTGACTTAAGTGAACAACCTATGTCAATGTCCCTTACAAACCCCTTTGATCCTATGACCTTTTTGTTTCTAGAAAACACTTCATTTTAAACCTTAAACCCCATTAGCCTACCCTATTATGAATTTAATAGAGTGCTAAATTTACATTTGTTTGGGATTTTTTACTACAATTTTTTCTGAGATGCTTTGAGCGGCTTTCTTTGTACCTCTGCTTTTAGATCACATTACATATAACCGCTAATGTTAGTTTGTGTTTCATTATTATTGTTCAAAATGAAAAAAAAGAGAAAAGAAGAAAACAAAAAAAAGAAAAAAAAAGAAAAAAAGAAAAAAAGAAAAAGGAAAAAGGAAAAGAATAACATATAGTATCAACAATAAGTGCGAAGTAGTTAGTTATATCCATTTGCATGTCTCAAAAATCATTTTGTGTCCCTCTGCATACTTAGTATTCTATGAGTGCTTGTGATAAGCCTCAAATCCTTTTGACATACCTTAAACCCTAGCCCCATTACAACCCTTAGTAAAGTCCTTTTGATCTATTTGTGCATGTAATCACTTAGGAGAAGAATTGGTGTATTTGCAAGCCTATGGTAGTGTGCTTTCCAATAGGAAATCTTGAGCGAAACACTATCCTTAAACACTTGAGTGAAATGAGTGAATTCGGTGAGGAAGATCCATTTTGAGTCTATGCTTGCCTTTGATCGATAGTGTCATAACTTGAGTTTGTTTATGTATGCTGATGAAAACTAGTCATAATGTGTGTAGTAATTGGACATTCGAGTGGCCAAAGTTTGAAAGATTGCATGCTCTTAATCCTTGTTATAATGAATTAATAGAATGGATTGGTTATGTTTGGTTTCGCTTGAGCACAAGCAAAGGTTTAAGTGTGGGGAAGTTGATAAGTGTTTTTTAAGGTTATGTTTCTAGTGTGATTTCATGTGTTTTAAATGCTTCTTTATGTGTTTTAGTTCTAGTTTATTTGATCTTTAGCATCTTTTCGATCTTTTCTTGATCTTTGAAGTGTTTAGTTGTTTCTTTACATTATCTAGTGTTTGAGGGTAGTTTTGGAGCCTATTTGTAGGATGGATTGATACACCTTGTTGATGAATTGCGCAGATATCAGATTTGCAGCTGTGAATGTGGTACAGGTGATTTAATTGCACCACTAGGCAGACTTAAAAATTGATATGACAATGAAATCTGGTAGAGATGAAGGACAATTTTTGAGGAGCTTGCAGTTCAAGTTTCAAGTCAATCGGAGCTCTAGAGAAGAAGTTATGGACAAAAAAGTGAAGAGTGCAAGAACTTGTTAGACAGTAGTGCACGATCATACAAATACCAGATGACCACCTCTTTGTCACGATCATGCTTGTGCACGATTGTGTAACTACCAAATAACCAACTCTCTATTACCCTCATGCTTGAGTATGAGGGTGATAGGCGAAACTCGCCAAGATCAGGTTAAACATGAGATTTTAAGTGGTTTGACCGTCCCCTTAACAGATATAGAGGCTCTAAACCCTAGGAGCCTCCATCCATCATAAGAAACACAAAAAATAGAAAAAGTTAGACTTTTGGAGGCTAACCAAAGAAGGGAAACACATAATCTACCTTGGAAAAGTGGCAACAACATCAAGATTTAGAATTTTTCCAACTTTTTGGAGTAAAGAGAAGTAGTTCTTGACTTTACCTAGTTTTTATTCTTTTCTCTTTATGACTTTTAGTGTGAAAAACATGGATTTTGTTGGATTGTTCATGATTATGAGAAGCTAAACACCTTGTAGGAGTTGTTCTTGAACTATTTGTGGAACTCTTGTTGTTTTGGATGCAATGAAAGATGTTTTGTGATATTTATTATGCTCATACCATACAATAGACCAAGAGGGTGAGTGTGGGTATTTAAGTTGGGTAGTGTAACAAGAGTTAGCTCCTAATGGACCTAATAAATATTCAGGTTTTTCTAAATAGTTGAAGAGAGATCTTAGTTGTTTGCTTAAAATCACCTATAGGAGTGCTTAAAATCTTGTTGAAGGATTATGAGTTCTATTCCATTCAATTAGGGTCAGCTAATTACGCCTTAAGATAGGGTAATTGAACATTAGAAAATCTTGGGTCAAGTATAATTGGATCATAAACACAAGAGGAAAGCAAAATAGGGATAGAGTAACTCCTAATTATAAACCTTGGCCATCAAATTACTGCATTTTGCCTTAATTGGTTGTTCATTGCTAGTTTAATTAATTTTCATTTAATTTCTAGTTTTTAATCTTTAGAAATCATTTTCTCAAAAAAAGATTAACCTAAATTAAGTGGTGTCTAACATCAATCTTTATGGGATGATATCTATTTTTAATTACAAGTAATGACCCATATACTTGCGATTTTTGACGTAAAACTAATAGTTTGGTTTGCGAACGAACAATATGTGGGTATGCTCTCCAAAGCTTTCACGAAGGGCCAGGTAATTTACCATTTCTTCAATTTTTCTACGAACGTTGCAAATTGTATATCCAATCTATTCTTCTAAAATCTTTGTGGAAATGGTATTTTTGGTGGATAATGCATAGGAGGAATAAAGGGAGGATCCTTATTATTTTCTTCATCTTTCTTTTTCTTCTCTTGGTCTTCTACAAATAGGTTTTAGCATGTTTTTTATTGGTTCTAGCTCTTCCCCACTCCTAAATGTGTAGCCTTAAATTGCTCTTGTTGTTTTACTTCCGTATTGCTCAGAAGGCTTCCCACACTTCTCATAGATAATGCATTGGCAAGCTGGCCCACTTGAACCTCCAAATTGTGAATAAAAGAGGCATGGGTCTTCACTACTTTCTCTAATTACCCTTCCAACAAGATGAGTCAAGTGTAAATCTAGTAATGATGCCTTTGTCTTTATCTTAATGCATTTATTTTACTCCAAAAGAAGTCAATTAAATCTGAAGACCAAAATTATGCACCTGCATTCAACAACTCAATCAGGGAGAGGGGGTTATTATAACATCTTTTAAGACATTGTGAAAGTGTTTAAACTCTCCTTTCTTATGTTGGGAGTACAACTTATTCTTCCAAGCTCCAAGATTGTGCGAAGCAGCTCCTTTTTTCGTGGATGTTACCTTAATTTCTAGCCTCTTCAACTTGTTCAGATTTGCGAATTTTTATAGCAAGTTTCCTCAAGACAGTACTAGGAAATCATCCTTCAAACTAGATGGCTCTCCCTTCTCGTTGGTAATTGTTAAGGCCTTTGAAAGGCCTTCTATCAAGGTAGAACCCTAGTAAGTGAGGGGTTTATGGAGTGTCCCAAAGCGAAAAGGGAATAGGCACGGGAAAGATGAAACTAAGAAATGAAAGAAAGTGAGGGTATTATGGTAAAATCAATTGAGAGAATGCAGAGAAAAAATTAGTAGTAAAATTAGTAACATTTATAACTTTTCTAGTCACCTGTCATTGTTAATCCTTCTCTCCTTGCTAAATGTTATTCAATTGTACTTCTTGTAGTCTTTAGCACTCCCAAATAGCTTTGTGTTTCTGATTCTCCAGATTTAATGCACCAGTATAGGAAATCTAGCTTTGAACACCTTTTTATCACCTCTACTTGTGCAGTTTAGTCTACTTATCCATTCCAAGATACACATCCATCTTAGATTGCTATCTTGTAGACCAAAAATAATGAGAAATTTTCTCCATAATTTTTTAATGTGATGACACTTGAAGAATATATGATCCATTGTCTTAAGCTACCTAGAGCATAAAGGACATGCAGTATTAGGAATTTGGAATTTGATTTTATCTTTGGTTCCCATTCTTTGTAATGATACTAACCATAAGATGAATGAGTGAGCCTGTGAGATTTCTGACCCCCAAATCATCTTATGGTAAGAAAATTTAATCCGTGGCCCAACCATTAGCTACCTACATGATTAAGTAGAGAACCTGTATGATTTATGCAATTCCCATGTGACTAAATCCTCCTGCAATTGATTAGGGGACTATTTGGGAATATGTTCCAAGATTGATTTAGGGGCTATTACACATGTGAAAAGGCCAGCACCAACTATTGTTTCTAATTAGATTTTGCATCATGGTATATTTAGGAATTGTTCCTCGTAGAGAATGAAAGTATTGTGTGTTACATAAAAGCCCTTGTGAATGCCAATTATCAAACCAAAATTTTGTATTCGTTCCATCACCAATGCATTGTTTGATCTGAGAGTGCATAAAGGACCTTGTATTCAGAAACTATTGGAAAGTGTAAGATTGACTATTTTCTGAGGGATAGACCAAATGCTTCCTTATTTGATATGAACCATATGGACCCGTTGCACTTATTGGATCTCTTTGTCCACACAGATTTTCTATAGCCTTTTAACGATCAACATCTTAGTCATTCTACTAGCTGAATTGATTCCCAATCCACCATATTCCTTAAGTAGACATATTATACCCCATTTAACATTAGGATTTCTTACTTTATTAGAATTTTGTCTATACCAAATGAAGTCTCTTATGAATCTATCAATTTTCTTCAGTATAACCTTTATTAATGATAAATGTGAGAGCCAATATATGTGCAGGTTATTAAGAATGAAAATTACCAATTGCAATCTACCTCTATACTACAAGAATTTGTTTCTCCAATCAGGGGCTCTCCTATGAATTTTTTCAACAAGTGATCTGCATTATGCTTCCCTGAGTTTCCTTATGGAGATTGGAACTCCTAAATAAGTTAAAGGTAATTGTTGAATGGTAAGTCCCGAGTCCCTGATCAAGAATAGTGAGTCTTCTCTACTTTACCCATAAATGTAAGTAGAACTCTTTCTTAAATTAAATTTCAGCCATGAAATTTCTTGAAATCTCTACAAAGATCTTAGAAGTACCCCAATTGAAGTGGGTCGTTGGCACTTAGGATGAGTAAATCATCTGCAAAAGAGAGTTGTTTGATATTAAGCTCAATACATCAATAATGATATCTAAAACCTAGATTCTCAATTATTCAAAGTTGAGTCATTCTATACAGTACTTCCATAGTGATAGCAAAGAGGTAGGAAGATAAGGGATCCACCTACCTTATCTTTTTATAGGCTTTATAGAGCTTAGTAGGTTCACCATTCATTAACACTAAGTATGTAACTATTTGGGATAAATGATTGGATCCAATTGAAGAATTTACTAGGGTAGCCAAATGCATAGAGTGAGTTGATGATGAAGCTCTATTCCACAGTGTCATATGCTTTAGTAAAGTTAATTTTGATAGCACAACTCCTAATATGTTTCTTGGTATTGTAGTTCTTGAATAATTCTTGTGCTAACATTTTGTTATCTCCAATACTTCTTCCAAGGACATAAGCATCTTAACTTGGATTTGATCATTCTAGGTAATGGAATCTTTAACCTATTAGCAAGAATTTTAGAAATGATCTTATACACCACATTGCAAAAAAGCAATTGGTTTATAATCATTAAGATGCATAGGATTAGAGGATTTACAAACTAGGGCAAGTTGTCTTATTTATCTCAGTGAGTAATCTGTCACTTTTAAAGAACTCTCAAACGATGACTAAAGAATATTCCATTTTCCTTTAAAAACCTAAAATTGAATCCATCCAGATATGGAGACTTATCAAGATAAAAGGAAAATAAGACTACTTTAATCTCCTCACTTGTGACTTCTTTGAATAGTTTAGAAGGGTGACTCTGATCAATTGAGTCATTCATCCTATTAAGTAGATTTTTAGGGAAGATGGAGGTATATGCTGAGACCCTATTAATTTCCTTAAAGTTTCTCCTAGCTATCTCTTTCAGTTCTTCTTGATCATAAACTAGTCCACCATTGCTATCCTCAAGAGAAGTTATTTTGCTCTTATTCCTCCTGCCTGGTATCATACTAAAAAATTATTTACTAATTTTGTCATTCTCTTGAATCCACTAAATTGTAGACTTCTACTTCAACTGGGACCTATAGTCTTCAAAAGCTCGAAGATACTTCATTAACTCAATCTTCTCCTTATCAATCAATGTGAAGTCCGCAGGATTGATTGCTAATTGTTTCTGAGTCATGGATAGATTGTCCATTGCCTACAATTTGCTAAGTTTCGGTGGATCTGTATTGTATTTCAGTAACACTAGACATTGGAATGCATTAAATCCCTGGAAATTATTTGCTACAGCAGCTAAAATACTATAATCATGTTGAGGATGTTTTAGAAAAGAATTGAAAATCTAAAAGGAGATCTTCTTTTAACTGACTTGCTATTTATATGCACCTTGATAAGTGTTTGATCAGAAAATAGAGGTTCCTCAAAAATAGCATAATTGTTAATTTAGCAAGCTACCACCTACTATTAACCAAACACCTATCCAATTTTCTTTGCAAGAGTCTATCACCCTTTTGACGATTACTCCATGTAAATATAGGACCTTAAAATTTAAAAGCCATTAGGTCTTACCAGAGAAGTTAATGCATTCAATTCTTTGGTAATTGTATAGGTTGTATTCCTTCCTCCGTAGGATTTAGGTTGAGATAGTAAGTGGTAAAATCACCAGCAATCATCCATAGAATTGAAGTGTTCACAATTTCCTACAAGTCCTTCCACAAGCTAGTTCTCTAAAATTCCTAATTAGCTACATAGACCACTATGATTGCTATTTAAAGATTACAAACTTTAAGAGTTAGTTCACAATGTTGCAATTGATTTATACAAAACCATTTAGAGTGGTATAAATGAGTTGGATTTATAGTAACTATAAATCTACCATTAGGGTGTTTAGAGTGGTTGCTTAAGGTAATCCAATCTACTGGGAAAAGCTTTAATCCTTTTTAAATAACTTCTTATTTTATTTTATTCTACACCAGACTAAATAAAGATGTCTGGCTCCAAGATAATCTTTAAGAGTTAACTGTTTATTGGGACAATTGAGTCCACGTACATTCCATATTGTGCAAACCATTAGAAATCTCTGGATCTGGT
The DNA here is from genome assembly GCA_025629945.1 of Erythroxylum savannarum. NCBI lineage: Eukaryota > Viridiplantae > Streptophyta > Magnoliopsida > Malpighiales > Erythroxylaceae > Erythroxylum > Erythroxylum savannarum. Next base: position 13,016,604 of record JAOTAW010000003.1, read on the forward strand.
CCTCCTTCTAGATTTTCGATTGCTAGGGCCTGGTTCATGCCATTCCTTAAGTTAATTCTTGGTTGCACTAATTACTTCAATGTTTGCATTTATAGTTGGAATAATTTCCTCATTATAACCTAAGTTAGTGTTGAAAATGGTGATTTCTTCTCCTGCTACATTTTTTCCTTCATTACTCTCATATGTTGGCACCATTAACTGCTAATTACTCTCTACATTTTCTTCTTCACCTGAATCATGAGTTCTAGTAGTTGGATTCAGTTCATCAACTTCCTACGTTTTTCTTGTTTTGGTTGAGGGTTCTTTTGTCCCACTTCCTTCCTCAATATTACTTCCCTCAGGGATCCACAAATTGATGGTTTCTTTCATATAAGGTTTCCAAAGATAAGACAAATGGATTCTGTTTTTAACCAGCTCTCCACCAGCATTATACTTCATGATTGGAATGCTCTCAGGCATATTCTTTTATTTTCAACTTCAATACAAACTCTAAGATAATAAACCCTTTTAATATTATTTATTTTTTCATCCATTGTAAGAAGTGTCCCTACGTAACTAGCCAAGTAACTCAACCGCTCATAGTACCAATATTTAAGAGGAATCTTATGAAAGTTAACCCAAATAGGAATAGTTTTACTTTTTGTTATGTCAAGCTTAAATCCCAGCTCCCATTTCCTTGGAAAAATTGGCTTACCTTATATATGCCAAGGTCCTATATCCATCACCTTACTTTTCATTTCTTCATATGAAAATTGAAAGATAAAGAGGTCATCCTTAGTTGTCAATATGGTTTAAAGTCCTTGTTTTTTCCAGTTCATATTAGCCCAATGTTGGACACTCAGATAATCCATCCTCTTCTACAAAAAATATCCAACTAAGAACGCTTTCTATTTGGTTGCACCACTCTATAAGATTTCAATAGGTAGGGAAATAAGTCCCTCTTTGATGCCTAAAATGAAAAGAAGTTTACCAAAGGAGTCAAGGTCTCCCACCACTTCACTCTAAGTATATTTTCCTCCCTTTTGGGGTAAGAAGTTAAGATGATTTAAAGGAGAAAGAGGAGGAAATTCCTTATTCTCCAAAGCCTGACTAGGGATAGTGGAGGTTGAGTTCTAAGGTTTGGGAGACATTTTACTAGTAATAGTAAACTATTAGGATCTGGGTCTGATGAAAACTAGACAGGCTTCCAAATAAAGAAAAAACTTGGTTAAAACTGGGAGATCTAGGGAGTTATAAGAAAAATAATAAGCTAAGGGGGAGGAAGGACAAAGCAAGAAAGTTGGCTGCAAAAATAAGCAGGAATAAGAGGATAGAATCGTTGAGAGAAGAAGAAACTTCCATAGTCAGGTCTAGAAAGAACTAATAAAGAACTAACAGCCATCCTCTTAATAATGTTTGATGCTTTGTTTTTTATTCCTTCGTATTTGTGAATTGACGCATCACTGGTTTGTTATCCACCATCTGAAATTACAACCATCTACCCATCATATATTTTTTCGTTCTAGCATCATCTGACTCATACTTCTTCTCCAAGTTATCCCAAATGACATAGATAGAATTTTGATTCACAAAGGATCAAACAAAGATTTTTTTTCATATCATTCCTTTAACTATTTAATTGTCTTTTCATGATTCTTCCTAGCTTATTCTTTTCCCTTTTTAGGTTTATCAGTAAGGGGAGTAATAGTAGGAGTGGCAGGAGTTTCAAAGGTCACAGCTTCAACAGATGGAAGATTAGTGAATAAAACATAATCCACTTTTAGTTTAGTCGTTCAAAGAAAATAAGTAGCTTTTAGGACCCATATTTGTAATTGGTTTCATCCAATGGTTTAATTTTAGACAGTTCAGGTAAGACTTTGTTCAATAGTATAGCTATAATAGATATCTAGTATGAAAATTTTCACTTTCAAGCGGTGAGGAAAATAAAGGTTTAATAGAGAAAATAAGTGATGATAAAGAACTTATTGAATGTTTGTGTCATAAACCACTTCTTTGAACGAAAAATTTGATACAATTATAGTGTGTTATGTCCACTCCCCAAGGTTAAAATAAACATTCCCTAAACTTATGCACTAGAGGCCAAAGACTTGGAACTCATAAAATATAGTTACCAAGAACATAAAAGTAATGGTGAGAGAAAATTTGAGATCGAGCAGAAGAAGTTCCCTATCTCAAATGAACGATTGGCAAAACCTATATACAGAACGAAATCAAACATTAGAGGAGGATTTGTGGTTGAAGTTATAGATTGTGGCGACAAATTTAGAGAGTGTTAATGACGTCTGAAGCAGTTGAGGAAACATAGGAGCGTGTAGAGGGTAATCAAAGAAAAACTC
>JAOTAW010000003.1:13038876-13049131 GCA_025629945.1 Erythroxylum savannarum
ATTTCAACTCTTATATTGTAAAAATTATCACTTATTCTTTTACATAATCATGAACTTTTGTAATTTATCATTAGTTCATCATCCACTCTTAGTTAAAACATTAGTTAAAACATAGCATAGTACTAAGACTTAAGATTTTATTATGATGATGTTTTAGGTCAAAAGTAAAAGATAAATTAATATAATATAAGAAAAAAAAGTGTGATAGTTAAACAATACTATAAAGGAGTAAGTGATAATTTTTAAAATATGAGAGTTGAAATAAAAAAAATTAAATCAAGAGGAGGTTCAGCATATTTTATTCTATATAATAGAGAACTCTTATATTAAAATATAATTTATCTTGTGAGAGTTAAATAGAATTAGAATACTCAAAATCTTCATACAAAGTGTGTGAAAGTTCTTTATCAACTATTCAATAAAATTTTATATTCCATACTAATAAGTTTCTATTGATGTCAATAGACCTATTTGAATTCAAACATTTTTTGTTAGATATCTTATTAAACCCCTCAAACTTTGGGATCAACAAACTCAATATTTTTTATCTTAAAAAAATTACAACTAACATTATTTCAGATATCCTATCTTATACGAAATTTTAAAAAAATTAAAATCTGATCAACTAAGAAAATAAAATTTATAAAATTACAATCAATATTATCTTAGATATCTTATCCTAGGAGAAATTTCAAGAATTTTAAATTCTGGTAAACTAAAAGAATTAAATTAACTTAGGTAGACGTAATTTTCGATGCGACCAAAAAAAACAGTAAAAGAAAAAAGGGAAAAAAAATGCGAAATTATGTCCTTGGTAGAATAGTTGTGTCCATGTTGGTGGAAGTTGGCGACCGAAAGAATAATTTAGCTTAGACGGCTTTTGCCTATATTCCACATTTTGTAGGCACATATTCCATATACAGACAAATGGGATTGTTCGTTCATATTTACCAAAGAAAAGGGCTTATTGTTCGTTCATATTTACCAAAGAAAAGGGCTTTGTCAACTGGAATATTTTGTTATTCTGATGCATTCAGGGTAAAGATAATATTTTAATCCAAAACCTTTTCCTAATGGGTATAAATAAATGAATCACATTGTAAATCATGACATAGACTGTGAATTAAAGGTAAATACATAAATAAAAAAAAAAAAGTTAGCACCCCATTGGTCATTCATCTCTTTCTCGTTCACGGAAGTTTGTGCGAAAAGACTGTAGGCAGCAGATAGATAATGTTAATGGCTCCCAAAAGTCGGAGTTACCATGTATCGGCGATCCCAGTAACAGTTTTTGCTCATCTGTTTGTTGTAGCAGTTACAATCCTTGTTCTTGTTTGGCTCCTACGTTTCAGAACTATAAAGAAATACGAAATTATCAATGTAAGCTAATTCCTCCGTATTAGTTGATAAAGGTTAATTTATGTGGAGGGTGGGCACTTTCTTCAGAATATGGATTTAGTTGACATATGAATGATGGTTTTTAAGAAATTTCAGTTTCATAAAGGAGGTAAGACTTAAGTTTGACACTTTTCAATTTACCCTTCTTCAACTTCCTATAAGAAACTTTGAAGACTATTAGTTTAGCAAAATTTTAACAGAACTTTTAGCCTTCATTGACGTTGTATATTCATCACACGCATCATTGATGTGTTCTTCGAGCCAATTGATTACTGATATGAATGGATGGATAGACATTCAAACAATTAAGGAAAAACCAAAAAGTGTTAAATAAGACATTCAATCGTAAGATAAAATATAACTTGAACTTTTAACATTTTTTTAATTTTTAATAAATCCTTTAATATTAATTATTTATTTATTCTTTTTTTTAGTATTCTAATTACTTATATGGAAAGCAACTGTATATCCAAGAAAAATAATTATAGTGATATAGATATTGTTGTTCTTGTTATTGTATAATTCTTAAACTACTTAAAATGCGATATTATCAAAATAAATTCATTTTATTGCATAAATAAAAATGTTTATTTTAGTTTAAAGCTCGAAAATGATATGATTCAAATTATTAAAGACATGACATAAGAAATCTTTATTTTATCATATTTAGATCATTAAAAAACTTTTTTGCTTAAATCCAAGAGTTTGTTAATCTTATAATTACTAAAAATAATTTTACATGGTCATTTTTGTTATTCATTCATAATAACGAATTTAAAATTTTTAATTATAAATTAAATAATTAAAATTTAAGACTTTATTTAAAAATTATAAATTTTCTCATGAAAACTTTTAAAGTTCAAATATTTATTTAAATAATTAAAGATAACTTTTTTAGTATGACATTAGTTAAAATTTTTAATATTATCAAACTGCAATTACTTTTATACTAAGGAATAATTTAACTAATAACAAGACGTTGTAATTAATTTATCTGTCAATTTAATGAATTTACTAAACTTGAATAATCACTCAACATATCAGCATAAGTCAACCATGTGATGAGTGTATAACTCACGTGAATTATGAAAAAAAAAACTCTTAAACTATATAAGATAAGATTTTATTTGTATTAAAGAAATTTAACTGCTTACATTTATAATATGAGTTTAAAGTTTAAACTTAAAGCATAAGAACTTTGTATTAGGAATTATGAAATCAAAACTCCTTCTAAAAGATTTTTTTTAAATAATTAATATTAACAAATAACTTAAATAAAGTTCACGATACAATAATTGATGAAAGATTATAACTTATTAGTAAAAACATACGGCCTAAATATTTTGAAGGAGCATATTTTATTATTATCAGCGTGTTGAATAAGCTTATCTTTTCAACTTTCTATTCACCTTATTCCAGTGGTTACTAGGTTTCTTCTCATTCGTATTTCCTGGAGCACAAACTTCGTAATGGATCGAGCAATCGTTGGTTGCTTCTTGGTACTCCAAGAGACAAGATTAGGCCCCAGAAAGATATAGTAACCAGATGTAAAAAGTCGATCATTAGGACAACTAACCCAATCAGCATCACAATAGGCTTGCAAAGAAAGATTGAAACATTTTGTGAAATAAACGCCATGAGAGGGTGTGGAGCGGAGATATCGCTTAATCCATTTCACCGCAAACCAATGAATATTTGTAGGACACTATAAAAATTGAGAGGCCTTATTAACAACAAACTGAATATCAAGACTAGTAAGACAAAGGTTCTGAAGAGTACTAACAGTGCTATGATATTCGATAGGATCAGAAAGAGGAACACCATGATTTTCGGACAAGGGAAGACATAGAGTGATGGGTGTATGAACTAGTTTGGAATTGTCAAAGCAGTTCAAAAGACGGGATCTTTGGTGTATTGGGTTTGGGTGAGAAAAACTTGAGAAGTGGTATGACCTTCAACCAGTGATGTGAATTTCGTACCTTACCAGTCGGTACCAAAAGAGGGGATCTTTGGTGTATTGAGTTTGGGTGAGAAAAACTTGAGAAGTGGTATGAACTTCAACCAGTGATGTGAATTCCCAAAAAACAGTACCGATACGCGTGCTGTGGGTACCAAACAAAAATACTGGTCGGTACCGGTTGTTTTCAGTTGGTACCGGTTGTTTTCAGTTGGTACCGGCTGATACCGACAATACCGCATAATTTCAGATGATTTCATAAAAAGAAGAAACTACAGGGACCAATTTGCAAATTTTTAAAATTCTAACCCTAAAAACCGACCCCCCGCCCACCCCCGACTGCGATCCTTACCTCTCATCTCTCTCTCGCGCGCCTCACTCACTCTCACCGTCGACGTCTCGCCGTCGTGGTGTCGTCGCCTCAGCCTCGTCCTCCCTCAGCTCCTCCTCCTCTATCGTGGTCTCGCCATCTTCATCAGTTCATCTTCAACCTTCCTCCACGCCGCCCGAAGATGCCATCGCCTGCTACAGTCGTCATCGTCGCAGCTGAGGTCCACCGCACCACCACACACCACACCAGGCACCACCGCACACTGCACCGCCGCCCCACCGAACCACCGCACATCGCAGTCACACCACCGCACCTTGTTTTTGGGTGTATTTTTTATCATTTTTTGAAATTTTCCTACTTGATTAATTTTTTATTGTGTTAGATGATGGATTTCTGACAGTTGGATGATGGATTTCTGATTGTAATTGTTGAATGCTAATGGTATTGGGGTTGCTTTATTTTTAAATTGGTTGGATTGGTTGGACTAGTGATTCTGGTGTTGAATATTGAAGTTGAAATTGGGTATGCTGTTGTGCTGACGGTATTGATTGATTATATTGAAGCCTTCAAGATGAAGTTGAAGCTGCTGAAAGGGTTTTGTCTTGTGATTTGTATTTTGTCACGGTATAGGATAATTGGAGTTGGGTTTATACTGTATAGCGTAATTAGTGTATATGCATATTGATACGGAAATCCTAAGAAAACAAGGTTCTCGAAACCCCCTAATCCTATTGAATCAAAACCCCAATCTTTCTATTATAAGAACATGCTAGATCAAACCCTAAATCATAAGTTTGAGACCCAATCCCAAAGAAATCAGAAATCAATTTATGTTGTAAGTACTTACTTACTGATGCAAATCAATTTCTTGAAGTAACCATGAAGACATTCACGCCTCCCTTGAAGAACTCACTTTGAAATTTTATTAATCATGCAAATCTAGGGTTACAAGGTTATAATAAGGTATAAATATCCTTGACTAAGTCCTAACCCTAATAGGAATGGGTTTGCAAGCCCATTGAACATAATCTGATCCAAGTCTTAAAATAACCCAAACAAACAAAGCATATGCTACCAACTAAAAGAACAACCCATAAACCAGTCCTTGGGCCTAAAATAAAAGATAATAAATAACAAGCCCAAATTATCAAAATGGGCCTAATTGGCTAAGTGCTAGCCTCTTCCAACGCCTCCTCTAATAAAGTCACAAGCATGGGCATGCCTTGGTGTCCCTCTATGGATGTTTCGGCCTCCTTTTGTACTTGACTAATGATTTGGGCTTGAACAAAAGCTTGCATTGCTTGTTTAAGCTTTGAAGCTTGTTGCGTTGTAATTGGACCACATGGCATGTGTAGCTTGTCTGGTTGATGTGTCAGACATGGAACTTTATTGCGAAGGCTGGTTGTATCACAATGTAAAGACTTAGAAGGTCATATGCAAATCTTATTTCATTAATAAATCCAAACACAATTTGAGCCTAGCTTTAATTACATATCAACATACACATCAATAGCTTAATACAAATATAAATGGATGCTCAATGTTTGATATTCTTATAAAGCTATCCAAAAGTCACTAACTTAGTTACAAAAGTCTCTAACTATTTTGGAGTTTCCGATGCCTTGCAAGGATTGCTAACCTTATCGTTTTGTACCTAAGGAGGGAATAGTGGGGTGAGCTACACAGCTCAGTGACTAATATATTTATAGTCATTGGTAACGAGCCACACACTCAAGCATATGTACAAGTATGTCTAGCAATTATTGCGGTCTAAACAGAACAATATAAATTAAATTCTATCTAGAACAATTAGAGGCAAGTGTACCCCCTCAACAAGTAATATAAAACGGTAAGAACTGGATATTATACCCAAGGGAATTCCAATATGCAAGACAATTAAATTAAACGATGAAAAATTACTCGGACGATCAAGAATTGATTGATTTGAAAATAAAATAAAATAAAGTAAGCAAATCAAGGAAATATGAAAAATGCAAGTTATGAATTAAAACAACTAGATTTAATCAAATGACAGAAATCGGTTAAGGTATCGGATTTCAATTGGATTGGACACTAAAAATTGTAACGTTGGATTGATCTAGGAATTACTTCACTTAAGCAAGTCAATCCCAATGTTCACAGGATTCCCTTCTCTTCTAAATCCGAGTTACCCACTTGGTTTATAGATAATTCGGAATAAAAGGTGTTCAATACAAGAAGCCTAAAACTAGGTTCGTTAATCCTAGGTATCCTCATGCAAGATCCTAAGGTTGGTCTATACTTTAGTCTCAAGTATGTCGCTTGATTAATTTTCTGACAAATTAAATCCCATTGATTATGGCATTCAATAATCTAAGGCCTTAATCTAGGTGATGAAGCTAAATCAGGACTAAATATTTATTTAATCAAGAAAAAATCAATACCATTAAAATTTTCCTAATCCAATATCAATCTTATTTACCCACACATATTCATCAATGTAATATAGGACACTGTGTTAACAATCTCGAAATCGCTCCCACTCTTCATATAAACTTTCATTTTCATATTGGGTGAAGAAAGTGATCTCATTCTTCATCTTTGCAACCTTGGCAGGAGGGAAAAATTTAGCCAGAAATAATCTCATTATCTCATCCCACGTAGTAATGATCCTGACTGCAAACTACCCAACCATGCTCTGGCCTTATCCCTTAAAGAAAATGGGAATAACCTTAATCTTACCACATCTTTCGACACTCTATTCTGCTTAAACAAATCACAAATATCCAAAAAGGTCTCCAAATGGGTATTCGAATCCTCCAAAGGCAATCCTCTAAACTGAGATGCTCTCACCACAGATATAATGCTATGAGGAATCTCAAAACTCGCAGCTGTGATCGTCTGCCTTATAATGGGAGGCATGGGTCTGTTGTTGTGCCCCATAGTCAAATCCATCATAGCCAATTCCCTTATCTCTTTAGGATGTGGCATCAACCTCTCCTCGTGCTTTCCATCTCTACAAGCTGCTCTTCTCTAATCCTTTCCTCTGTATTACTATTCCGAGCCAAACTGGTTTCCTTGCGCAACATGTGAGTAGTTTTTTCAATCTCAGTATCTAGTAGCAAATTCTCGGGCTTTTGACCACGAGTGAGCATAAACAAAATGAAACAAATAAAAAGCAAATAATAACAGAGCCAAGAATAGAAAATAAAACACACCGAAGTAAAGTAATCAAGCAAACAACTAAAATACACAAATAAACAACGAAGCAAGAATTAAATTTGAGACAATTAATATCGCTAATCTAATGACTCACAATAAGGAATATCCCTGACAATGGCGTTAAAAACTTATTACGGTCTAAACAAAGCAATATAAATCGAATTCTATCTAGACCATTTAGAGGCAAGCGTACCCCATTGATAAGTAATATAAAACGGTAAGAACCAGATATTGTGTCCAAGGGATTCTAACATGCAAGAAAATTAAATAAAACGATGCAAAATTACTCAGACGATCAAGAATTGATTGATTTGAAAATAAAATAAAGTAAGTGAATCAAGGAAATATGCAAGATGCAAAGTACGAATTAAAAAAACAACTAGATTTAATCAAATGACAGAAATTGGCTAAGGTATTAGATTTCAATTGGATTAGACACTAAAATTTGTAACGGTGGATTGATTTAGGGTTTACTTCACTTAAGTAAGTTGAACCCAATGTTCATAGGAATTCCCTTCTCTTATAAATTCTAGTTCTACTTGGTTCATAGATAATTTAGAATAAAAGGCATTTAATACAAGAAGCCTAAAATTAAGTTCGTTAATCCTATTATCCTTACACAAGATCCTAAGGTTGGTTTATCAGCTTAGTCTTAAGTATATTACATGATTAATTTTGTGACAAATTAAATCCCGTTGGTTATGACATTCAATCATCTAAGGTCTTAATCTAGGTGATCAAGCTAAATTAGGCCTAAACATGCATTCAATTAAGAAAAAACCAAAACCACAAAAATTATCCTAATCTAATATCAATCCTAACCTTAACCAAAAAAAAAACATACACACACATATTCATCAATTCAGTATATAATAGCATTGGTTAAATCCACAAAAAATTAAGACAAATAAGCAATAAAAACAAATTCAATCTCAACAAAACTGCAGCTGCTGGGATTGGAAAGTTTTGGCCAACGTTTAGTTCGCTGTCCTCTTTCCACGCTTGCGTGAATGAAGAATGAGTGTGTTGTTGGAGCCTTGCATTGCTGTGAATGGGTGGAGGGTTGCGTCCGTGAGTTAATGAAGGATGATGTGACAAATAAATGGTTGCAATCCACTCCTATTCCCGCACGATTCACTTCATTCCTCTTGTTTTTTTTCTACTGTGACGCTACTCTCCTTTCTTCCTGATTCACTAATGTGACTAATAAGCATTGTTGGTCCACCTTCTTCACGCACAACACTCTTCTCTGTTAATTACCGCTACCAGCCTGCCCTTTTTGCTCTCTCTCTTTAATATTCCTTCCAGTTGTCCTCCTCCTGGTTGTGCTGCCAGCTCCTTCTTATTCTCCTCTATTGAATATATATTCTTTTTGTTTGACTCTCTTCAACGTTCTTCCAGCATGATGTGACAATTATCATTTTATTTTCTAGTCAATGCTTCTGTAGCTCCAAACCCTTCTCTACACCGCCAGCCTTCACGCCTTCTCTTTTCTGCCTCAGCTCTCTTCTTTTGTTTTTATGTATTGAATGTCCCTACAGCTATCTCTTTTCCCACTCCTTTTTAACCTATCATTCACGCAAAAACGTTTTGGCCTTGCTTCCTCTTAGAGCTTTTCTTGCTTTAGGCTTTTAAAGGTTCCAAATTTAACATGTGCCAGAAATTAAAACAAATAACTCTTAATTAGTACAATTTAAACATTAAATGGATAAGAATTTATCAAATTTTGCATCAAAAATCAATACAAAATGTCTATTAACAAGGATGCAGAGAAAAGTTTAACATATTTGTTATTCTACTATATGCAGGGTTACTAAGAGGAGGTTATGGAAGGAGAGAGCATTAGGCTATGCTTATGAATATTCCAAGCTGCAAGGTTATACCTAGAAGTTAAAGCATACTAATCTAGAATCATGCTATCTCTCATATTCTGGGGGTTTAAAACCCTATTTGTTGGACCCCGTCTCCGAGGCCTAACATTCGGACCCACAAAGCATAGCAGACCCAAACCGACAATAATATTGACCACACATAGGGGAAACTGCAAATAGAAAATCTGGATTGGCTTTTAATAAAAGAGAATGTTCCCTCGGTTCTAACGATTCCAACGCCACTGGAATCGCTCAATTTGGATTAGAAATGAAGAAGTTATGGTTAAAATACTATCTTAAAGAAAACAGTGAAAACGGACTCTTCCCCGACCTCCTGTCAAAGTTTGAAAACCTTAGAGGCTAAAATTGGCGATCGGTCCTTCATAAGACTTGAAGATTTATGACTCTAGTTTAATTTAAAACAAGAATCGCCTCGATCCGAGCTCCGTAGCTCCGGATATTTAAAAATTTGTAAAGTATATTCAGACTTTATTAACTGATCGTCATACTTTGTTTCAAACCACTTTTTTCAATTTAAAAGCAAAACTGATGAAACAGGTGGGGAAAGATAGGAAATTTTCTTACGAATGGCTAGTGTAGTCGGAATTCCATTGCTTATGGATACCCCCACTGCCAAGATGACCCGAATTGTGTATGCCAGAGTGTGTGTTGATTTAGACTTACAAAAGCCTTGGCCAAATTCCTTTCTGTTGGCCACTTATTCTGAAGCTGGGGAGTTATCTTACAAAACCATCCACGCTGAGTATGAATGGAAACCGGATTCTCCAGTGCCTAAGCAGCATTGGGCACCAACGGGGAGGACCTTTGAAACAGGACTGTAGTCAGAATTGATGGAGAAGACCACTGCCAACTCCCATCTCTAACAGCAAGAACCCTCCCTGCCAACAGTTGAGGTACAGACCTATTCTAGTGATCAGCCCCAAATCAGCTCGCCTGCTTCTCTGGCAATTCAACAGATAGACCATGAGAGTCTGAAGACCAGCATTGGTGCTCAGGAAGTTTCCACTCCTATCTCCGACAAAGAGGAATGCCAAATGGACACAGCCTCTCAGGGAGTCCAGGATGATCCAAGCCTTGATACCTCTAACCAGGTTAGTAGCTCTCCTCCCTCTCCTTGTTCTGAACTGGTTCCTAGTAGCTCCGGTACTAAGGGAGGGGCAGAGGGGGATTTTACTAGAACTACTAGGAAAACTAGACGGAAACAAAAGTAGGTGTTCGGTTTAGTTTGCTTTTGTCTTATGGATTTAGTTTTCTGGAATGTTAGAGGGCTTAATAGCCTAAATAAACATTTAGCCGTCAAGGCTAGTCTTAAGAGTCTTGCCCATGCTTTTGTGTGCATGGTTGAAACTAGAATAAGATCCCCGTCTCTCCTGCATAATATCTGTTCCTCGATGTTCCCTAGATGGCACTACTCTTCCAACATTGATCATGCCTTCAATGCTCGGTTAGTTATTGCTTGGAATGGGGATAGTCTCT
>JAOTAW010000003.1:13066094-13080177 GCA_025629945.1 Erythroxylum savannarum
CTTAGCATAATTCAACTCCAATTAATTTATCTAATAAGACTTCAAAATTCAAACATCATGCTTCAAAATAAATAAAATAGGTTTGGGGTCCAACAAACAAACCCAATAGCACATGAATTGTTCAACACTTGATTAAACTCTAATCAAGAAAATCCAACCATAAAGCATAAATCCTAACTAAGGAGTTCATAACAATGTAGCTAAACATGAGTAACTACTCTCCTTTGAAGCCCATTGAAATCAAGCCATTGCTACATCTTCAAGACGAAAAGGTGTTTAGCCTAGCATTGCTTTGGGAGAGCTAACAATTGGAAACCCACCAAAAGCATCCATGGCAGCAACTGATGATGAAAGAGTTGGCGATTAAAAATGGAAGAGAGGTGATGGATGATGGTCAACGTTAAGAGAGAGAGAGCTGAGTGCGGTGAATGTTTTATATGTCTTCTTGTTGTTGTCTACTCTTAACCTAATATGGTAGGTTTTTAAATGAAGGATGATTGGATTGGGTCACACAGTGGGTAATTTTTTCGAAAATGGTTTGGGTTTTAAAAGGTTCGTCGTGGCAAACTTATCACACAGTGGGTATTTTTTTCAAAAATGGTTTGGGTTTTCTCAGGTTCGTCGCTGCGACAGATAAGTTCGCCACGGTGAACTTTTTCGAAAAGGTTTTGCTTCATTATTAGTTACTTCACCTCGACGAAAGAATTAATCTTCGTCGCGGCGAAGTTTTCCCAAAAGTTCAGCCTGGATTCCTTTGTATTTTGCAGCGGCAACAGATCTGCTTCTCCACGGCGAAATTCCTGTTGTGCCTGTTCTCTTGTTGACTTCACTTCAGCATTCTTTGATTTTACATCTTCTTCTTGAGTCCCTTCTCCTTCAGGTTCCTACAATGAACAATGGTAGTTTGCAGTATCAATTGTTCTCAAAAAATTAATTAGTGCAATTAATACGGATTTGTGACAATTTTTGCTATGAAACTACATAAAATAAAAGTACACACCCAATAGTCAATTTAAGCACAAAATCTAGAAATAGGAGTCAAAAAGTGTAGTAAAAGTCATGAAAATGTCGCCAATTTATATAATAAACTTGGGCTCAATCAAATTCCCCCACACTTAGACCTTTGTACTCTTGGTCAAAGTTTATAAGAGTCAAAGAGACACAAATGCAAAAGAAAAACTCCAACCATGCTTAAAATAAAAGTAGGAAATTGGCAAAAATCACTTTCTTAGAAATCAATCAAAGCAGACTGAAAGAGTGCTAAGAAAATAACCACTATAATAATTTAATCCAAGAGATTGAGCAAAAGAGATTTCACTCAAGGTAAGGTGTTCGCCCTCATCTCACTTGTTTTTTGGGATAATTTCACTCTAAAATCCGCTTAGTCCATTCTCTACCATAACCTTGTGATAGTTCTACCTCTCCACTACAAGAACTAGAATCTCGAAAATCAAGAAGACTTTTCAAGGTTGTAATGCACGTAAGGCTAGATGAAATGGATGGAATGGACGAAAGAAGAAAAAGTATGAGTACATGCACCACAATTATGAAATAGATGTCAACAGTAAAACAATATTTACATAAACAAAAATATCATCTATCACCTAACATGTTGACTTGAGATTTTTTTTCCATTTATTGATCGTTTGATTTATTTATGAATATATACATACTTACACACACACACACAATAACCAATTTCTTCTATTTTTTGTTTTAATTCCTTGAGATAACTATAAGAAAATGTGAAATAAACTATTGACATATAAGAAGATGTGGACATGTGCTCAAAAATTATGGCTCAAGGGGCTAGCAATGGATAGGTGTTTATAGGGATTTTGTTTGGGTCAACATGGTTTTGAAAGAATGCCTCTATCATATTAACAAAATTCTAGTTCATCAAGCTTTGATTAAGAATTGAAACAAGTTCTAGAGAGATGAAATAAGCAGATACACACAAAAAATGTAAAATTCAGGCCCAAATATCCCTCCAACAAGGTTAATATCTTAATGAAGAATCTCAAGGTTTAAAAACCTAAAGTGTTATTTTGTCAGCATACCCTAACTTACTTTGTATTGAAAACATTGAAAATGAAATTAGCCAAATTTGACTATCACTTAAAGAATGGGAGGTATTTTCAAAAAACACAGGGATTCCTTTTAAACTTATAAAATCTTTGAGAAACAAGAATGAAAAAAATTTAATTGGGGAGAATTGTTGAATTGAGGCAAATTAAAAAATCAATTAAATTTCTGTAAGTTTCGTCGTGGCAAACAGTTTAGCACACAAACATTGCCGCGACGAAAAAAAAGTTCGCCACGGCGAAAAACATGGATTCAGCACATGGCCGTAGCTAAGGCATAGTGCGCCACGAAGAAAAATAACAGAAACTTAATTTGCCTCATCACCAAGTTTAAAAGTTGGACATTATGCACAATTGACTAGAACAAACATGTAAATGGCCAAAATGAAGCACAAACAAGAATGACAAGGTGGGAAAACCTCCCCCACACTTAAACATCAAATTGTCCTCAATGTGAAGAACAAGCAACATAAATATGAAATAAAGTGAAAAGGGAAGGCGCAATAACAACAAATTGGAAGGAAAAAGAGAATTATATATAAATGGTGTGCAAAAAGTGTGGACATTACAAAAAGAACTGAGTATCCGACAAACTAACTAGGAAAAATACAACAAAAGGAAAAGACAAAAAGAAACACTCGAACTACTCTATCGGGTGATCATCCCCAGCGTGTGAAGGAGCTGCCCCTGATGTGTCCACACCGTCAAGGGGATCATCTTCATCAAAAGGAAGCTGAAAGTGCAGGTACGCGGCGATCAAAGCATCCATCGGTCGGCGATACCGTCGATCGCTATTTTATCTGGCCACCACCTAGAGGATAGTGTCCTATAAAGCAGCCACTCGGTCAGCGAGGGTATGTAAAGTAGTGAGCTTAGGAGAGGTCGGAGCTGGAGGATCGTCCGCGCTGGGCACTAGAGCGGCATGGGTGGTAACAACAGTAGGAGGTTAAGTGGAATGGGTAGGGGATCGGGGAGGAGGGCGGAGTTGGGGTTGTTTGAGGCGGATGTAACGAAACAGAACGGCTGGGTCAAAATAGCTATCATTGTTGTATTCCGGGACGTGATGGGCTCGGAATATGTTTGTGATAAGGTGGGGAAAGGTCATGGCATTGGCGAGCTTGACGGTAGTGATGGAATCACGGAGGGCAAAGGCAATGGCATTGGCTATGTCGATCGGGCGACCAATCATAAAAAGATAAAGATATATGGCTTGCTGTTTTGTTACATAGGCTAGGTGGGAGGTGGGAATGATTTTGTTGCTAACCAAATGAAGCTAAGGAAGAGCCTCGAGTCGGAGATCAAAACACTTTAGGTAGTGTTAATAGATTTTGGGTTGATGCCAGACAGCACCCTCTGGATAGAGGGTACGAAGGACATCGTTCCAGGGATAGTGGTGTATCAACTGCTCATAATGGCAGCAAAGGATAGGTGGGAGGTTGTAGTACTCGCGGATGCTTGTGGTGGTGAAGGCGGTAGGGACTGTTACACCACGGAAATTAATTTCCATGGTGTTGTGGAGGCAGGCATATGTATAAAAGTGGCGAACAAATTTGTCATTGCCCTAATCCTTAGGTTGAACTAATCCTGTCAACTGAGTGTTGACCAATTGGCAGACAAAGGGATTGTTGTGAGGAGTTAAAAGAAAGGGGTACTCCTTAATGAATGGCCTAGCGTCGATCTTTTCGGCTAGGTCATTATAATCGGAATCAGTAGAATGATCATAATGAGGGGAGGAATGGGATTGATGGGAGGAATCAGAGGAACTAGAGTGGGTAGGGTTCTTAGTTTGAGGCATGTTCTTGTAGAAAAACAAACACAAAAAAATAAACAAATGGATTAAACAAAATTCACTAAAAACAAAACGTAATAAGATCGTCGTGGCAAAATTGATTTGTCGCCGTGGCGAAAGCTGCACTAATCACGCCGCAACAAAAAAAAGTTTCATCACCACGACGTGAAATGAAAGCCTACCACTTTCTTCGCTGCGGCAAACTTTCCCTAATTCCAGATAAACTATCGAGGAAAGATTGAAACAAAGAAGAAAAACTTACGAAGTAGGATGCGGAGACGTAAATACAAACCACAAACACGAAATGGCTAGAGGAGAATGAAAACGAAGAGGAATGTCGCAAGGGAGGGGCCAGTAAGTTAAGAAAGAAGGAGGATGAAATGACGCAAAAGACAGAGGGTAGATGAAAGATCAGAAGAACAACAAGGGTAAAAGGGAAATTTCACTCGGGGATTTTGTACATATAGGTTTTTCACTGCGGCGAATAAGAATTATTGCACACCATGGCAAAGTTTTACCGAGGGAGAAAGAAACAAGACATGACCATTTTTAAGTGCATACTCAGCTCATATTCAAGTCATTAATCATCATAAAACAAAGTGCAATTTGCCATCTACACCAATTTCCTCTATCATAGAAATGTGTTATGTATCTACTAAAACATTGAATTTAAGGGGAAGATGAATTATTAAAGCAGAAAAGACTAAACCTAAGTCCTACAAAAAACTAAACCTAAGCCCTACTGAAATAGTTTCTCCCCTACACTTTGTCAACATACTCATGCATAACAATGGCATCTTCAATCACAAGGTAAAAGTAAGTTGTAAGTGAAGGATGAGAAACAACCTGTTGCTTACGGTGGATCCTTCATCTCTGGGGTGACGTTTTGTAGATAGTTATGCTGTGGTGAGGTAACTCGACCACTTCCCACTTCTGTGCTAACGTCACCACCACAGTTCTCCTAAAACATCAGCAAAAATTCCTTCCTCTAAGGGGTCATTAGTTAATTAGTTCATTACCAGTTCAAACTCAGTGCATGGATCATCAACAACAATGTCAAGCATGTTAAACCCTAGGAGCGAATAGTCCTAATGGGGGTGTTTCATAGCTTCATACATGTTAAAGCTTACCTACTAGTCTCCTACCTCCATAGCGATCGTACCTTCTTTCATGCTAATTATAGTACTAGCAGTCCTCAAGAAGGGTCGACCGAGAATCAAAGAATTTTCCTGCATAACTTTAGAAGACATATCAAGAACATAAAAATCAGCTTAAAAAACTAAACCCTTGACCTAGACCAAAATATCCTCTATAATGCCCACAAGATGCCTAATTGATCTATCAACTAATTGGAGAACCATATATGTAGACTTAAGATTTTTGATTCCTAATGACTGATAAACAGACTTAGGCATAACATTAATGGCTGCCCCTAGATCTAACAAGGCTCCTCCTATGGTAACTTTACCTATAGTGCAAGGGATAGTGAAAGATCCAGGGTCTTGACATTTTACAAGTATTTGAGGCTTGAATAGGGCTGAAACATTCGAGCTTACCTGGACTCTCTCATTGGGCCTAAACTTTCTCTTATGGGTATATAGGTCTTTAAGGTATTTAGCATATGCAGGAACCCGTTTCATAAAATCAAGTAAAGGAATATTGACTTCTACTTTACCAAACAAATCAATGATATCTTTTCCATGCTTAATGTCAGTCATTCGCTTGCTCATCAAATATAAATTAGGAAAAGGAAGGTCTTGAAGATTTACCTCCTTACCTTGGGCTTTATTGGCTCCATGCTTGCTTGATTCCATATGCTCACTTGTTGTTGCTTGTTCCTTGTAGCTCTCTGAAGTAGCTCCTTTCTTCCTTGATTCAGACTTCTTTTCACGCAAAAGTGATTCTTCTTTGGAGCTTCAGATTTCTTTACTGTGTTCTTTGTCAATGGCAATTCCCCACTATTAATCTCCTTTTCACATTCTTTGTCATCTTGATGGTTGAACCTCACTTGTTTCCTACTTTGAAGAGTGATTGCATTTAAACTTTTAGGGTTTATCACAGTATTTGAAGGAATGGTTCCACTGCTTCTTGCTTGGTTCTCGCTCATGTTGTTGGACAATTGAGTGACATAAGAGTTAATATTTTTCACTTTCGTCTCCCATTGCTCCATTCTCTTTTCCACCGCGCAACATTCTTTAAAGAATCTTGCTGAATTAGAGAAGCTATGGCATTAAACTAGTTGTTGTTAGAATTCTGTTCTTCTTTCATCAAAGTCATCATATTACGTAGTAGTTGGTTGGTGTCCTCCTTGGGTGGGATAGTCATGATTTGTTGTTGGTTGGGGAACTAGTTGGTGGAAGTACCAGCTCCTCCCCCTTGTTGAAATCTATTTTGAGATCGTCCCTCTTTATTCCTCCAACTAAACCTAAGGTTGGCCTTCCATCCCTCGTTATAAGTGTTGGAGTAAAGGTCCCATTTTTGATTTGTCTGACCTAGATATACTGCAGACACCTCCTTATATCGACCAGGGCAAACACTAGATATGTGCATCACCGACCCACACGTATCACAACTGGGTGCAGTAAGATTCATAAAAGATGTGGGGCGATGCACATTCAAGTTCTTCAACTCTATAGTGATGAAAGACAACTGTGAGGTTATTCTTCTCTCCAAAGAGTCAACTTTTGACTCCAAACTCTCCATTCTTTTGGCTTAGGCTGTTGTGGTGCCCAACTCATACCCTCCTCGGGTTATCAATTACTGTATTGTTGATGATTCAGAGCCATCTTCTTTATCAAATTCCATGCTTCTGAAGCTGTAAGATCAATCAATGAACCTCCGATGCCGCATCTAACATATCCTTATCTTGACTTTTCAACCTATCATAGAAATATTGCACTAATTGTTCATCAGGTATTTGATGGTTGGGGCATTTTGATAATAGATCTTGGAAGCGGTTCTAGTTGTCATAGAGAGACTCATCATAATCTTGCCATGCCAAATAAATCTCCTTCCTCATTGATGAAGTTCGGGAAGCTAGAAAGTACTTCTCCAAGAAAGCCTTCCTTAGATTAGCCTAACTATGGTAGGCGTTCGCTACATGCCTTGGAAGACTCATATACCACTCTCTTGCTTTTCCTTTCTAAAGAAAGATTAAAGACCTTTCATAACACTTGATCAAGTGAAGCTCCCCCTGGTTTCATACTCTGACAGATCATAGACAAGGATTGCAAATGCATGTAGGGATCCTCTCCTGCCAAGCCATGAAATTTAGGAAGAGAATTAATGAGTAATCCCTTAACTTCAAAATTAACATCAAAATTAGGACAAGTAGCAGTAAATGGATCATAATTCACATCAGAAGTTGTTGCTTCCCTAATAGTTCTTCTTTTTGATTCCCATTATTCTCGCCTACTCTCTCATGCTTCCCATTTCCTCCATTATCACCAATCTTAGGTTGGTTAACATGAAAGTTAGGGTTTCGTAGAAAGGCAGGATTCTCGGCCGTATTCACTCCTTCTAAAGGATCACTCTCACTACTTTGCCCACAAGACTCTCCGTCAACAGCTAACTTACTTCTCTCTTTTTCTATTCTCTCCTTTCTAATCTTTCTCAAACGTCTCTCAATTTCAGGATAGAAAGGCAGGAGTTTCGCTTTCCGGGGCATGCATAGGAACAATTCACAGGAAAATAAAAAAAGTAACAAAAATTGACTCGCAAGCACACAAAGTCGAATAAAAGATGAGATGTGATGGATGCAAGTGTATGGTGTGTAAAAGTATGTATGAATATATGTATGTATGGATCAAAAAGTAATCAAATAAAGGACTCAAAAACTATGTAATATATTAAATAAGGAAATATTTAATATATTAAATATTAAATATTTAGTTGATACTAAATCAAACTATAAAAAATAAAAACCATTTTTATGGTTTTTATGAATTTTGAAAACTAGAAGAAAATAAAATAAAAAATAGAAACTAAAAGCTCAAATAAAATGTTCTTTTTATTGAATTTGAAAACAAAAATGGAAACAAACATGCCTTAATTTTGACAATTCTTACGCAGAAAAACTATAGCCATTATGTATCAAATTAAGCAAAAAAGCACCCAATTGGTTTTAACATATTTCTTGAAATGTGATTAAAAGGTCAAATTTTCATTAACTTACACTAAAAAATAACAACCACAACTTTACCTATTAAGAAAAAAGTGACCTAAATTGAAAAGAATATTAAGTAGTTGTCATTTGTCAAGACAGTACGGTATTCATAACATTGGCTCCAATTCGATCCAGTTGTTTTCCAATTTTGCTTTTTTCCCCTTATACGAGCAAAAATATAACTTGTCATGACAAAATTTTTTAAATTAAGTGTTAAATCCTTAAAAAAATCAAAATTAGAAGCAACATACCATAAAAATAATTCTAAAATATTGTATGCATAGTATGCATCACCTATCTAAATAAAAAAAACATAATGTTCATCCTATACGAGGAATGCTAATAAATAAAAGTAATGATTTAATAGTTTATTTTATAATAGTAATAAATTTTTCTCATAGATTGTGTTTTCTTTTCAATTGTAGTCTTAACTACTAATTTTTTCTCTCTATCATTTAGGATTTAATAAGCTTGCTTTTAAATGCAGACCCACTTGATATCGATAAGTATAGATGACAACATGGTCCACAAGTTTAGTTAAGGTCAAATTTGTTTTTATTTTAATATATTTATTTAGTTCTTTTTACATGGCAAATACCACCCTTATGGCCGTGCATATGATTTTTGCCACAATTATAAATAAGAAGATAAGATTTTTTTTTTTTGAAAAGAAGATGACAAGATTATTGCAAAAAACGAAATTGATGATTTGTTATAATGGATTACTTGTTCTCTAGTTCTAATATTTTGAATGTTTAAAATAGTTGCAGACGTATTGCATAATAAAAGCTCGAAATAAAACCTAGTATAGTCTTTCGTAAAATGCATCAATGCGATATAAATAAAAGTGATAATAATAATAATGGATAAATGGATACAATCGTTCCTTTTGAACTAATGAGCTGAAAACAAAATCAATATTGGAGTGTTTAATTAATTGCCATAATATGTATTTCATATCTGATGCTAAAACATAATATTTTCATATATTGAGACGGCTTTCAGAATTTGAAGATAAGATCTAGATTGATGTTGGAATGACATGAATATAAAAGTTTCTGTTGTTGAGTTTTAACCATGTTTGTCGGTATTGTTCATTGAAAAGCAAAGCACAGAACGTGTGGTTTGCCAGTGTTAGTTACGTGGACGACGAAGTCTATGGAGCGTATCAGCCGGAAGCATTAATGTCACAGGTGCAACAGTAACTTTCACAAATAAAAACCTGTCAATTATGCATAGGAATTGGTTGGCAGGATTCAGCTGTACTTTCCTGGCGACAATTAAATGCTTTTCTTCTTCTTCTTCCAACTTTTGTGACCAACAAATAACTCTACATGTCCGTCTGATAATCAATTTTTGGGCCCATTTTAGAGAAGGAGTTAGGACATTGGCAAGCAACTACTTAGAATTTATATGATATGTATTGCTTTTGCAATCTCTTTCTATCTAAATTTATGGGTGAAGTTATCATGTTCAATGAAATCAGGCTTTTTTTAGAACATATTTAAAGAATATCTCTAAGATTATTGAATGTAATCCCTAATCTAGGGTATTGATAGCAACATCTTAAACCAATGCGTTTCACGAATGAGACCCATTATTACATCAATCTAGTCTTTATAACATATTTGAAGT
This sequence comes from Erythroxylum savannarum, assembly GCA_025629945.1. NCBI lineage: Eukaryota > Viridiplantae > Streptophyta > Magnoliopsida > Malpighiales > Erythroxylaceae > Erythroxylum > Erythroxylum savannarum. The sequence continues at coordinate 13,075,768 of JAOTAW010000003.1, forward strand.
CTTAACTAAATAGAATTATTTAGAAAATAAAAAATAACGATGAAAACTAAACTTCTATGAAAATGAAAAATGTGCTTATGCGTTGATTACATGAAAGTGAAAATGAATAATTTTTATTAAAAAAACTGCAAATGTTTTCATGGCTTAGTTACACGAGGAAAAGAATTGCCAGTAAGAGCTAGTCAATGCAAGGGAAGGTTACATCAAACCAAAACCAAATATAAAACTCACAGGCATTTTCTTGTTCCTTCGGTGCAGAGACCCGAAAACGCTTATTCTACGTTTTTACAAGCAAACACGAACAGCCATTTTCATGAGCATATAAGCATTGACTAACCGTAGAAATAAAGGGAAAAACTTAAAAATGAAACAACCGGTAAAGGTGAGAGAACTTTTTCCGAATTACTATCCGCCAGTATCCGCAAACCTTGCCGGACCACCGAAACCCTTCTTGTTAATTCCACCGGGGATGAAATCAGCAAGGCATATCTCATTTCACCATACAAGAAGATATACAACCTTAATAATAAGGAAGTAAAGAGTGGATTGGAGTCATCTTCTGACAACCCTGGACATTAAGGGACCCTTGAAGTAGGATATGTTAGGATTATGATGAAGTAGATGGCTCTCTGCGAACTGTAAGAACACCAAGTTCGTCGATTCTTGATTCCACAACCAAACTGCTTCCCTTTTTGTATCTTTCATGCTTTCTAGGAGTACGTAAACATAAAACAAAGACAACAGAAGTAGAGACAAAGCATACATTACTTTGAAGTAATTTACGTACACGTAATAAACAACCAAAGATAGATAGTACATATTCTCCTGATGAATTCTTTGCTGCAGAGAAATACGCAAAACTGAGAACAGAATGAATGTATAAACAGCTCGTAGCACTTAGCAGGTTAGCATATTTTACTATATATAAAGATAGTCGAGTAGGGAGAGAAGGTTTATCGTTCATGCCAAATCACGTTCACAAGATATACACGTGGTCCGTGGATATTATGTGCCCTTTAGTTGGACAACAAAATCATATGAGTGATTCTATTTTCTCTTTTTCTAAATTCACAACAACTATATAATATTTATATGAGGGAAAATGTTTTGTGGCACCTGTGTCGTCTGCGAATGCCACCTAAGATGTAACCATATAAGCAATGTTGAAATTAATAAGGACGAAAATGTTGGTCTCTTCATTTTGACATTCTTTTTTTCTTTTTTTCATCCACCGCTATAGCAGATATTCATTGAGTTAGTGAAGCTTGAAGGTAGGAATTACTTGTTAGAATTTAACTATGATTGAATCACGGGCGCAACGAAAAATATTTTTTTTTTCAAATTCCAAACAGATCCCGATAATTGATTAACTTAAATAAAAATACCAATGCAAATCATAAGAAACCTTATATGATTTGTTTTTCTTATTGAAATCCTTTGAAAGTTGTTCGATATATCAACCACAAGTTGTTCAATTATTCAGCCTCTAACGATATTTACAAAGCAGCTTAACACCTTTAAGAGGAAGAATATAAGAGTGTTAGCTCATTTTTCCTTTCTTCCTATTAATAGAAAAATCATTTGGGTAGTTTTGTAATTTTATTAAAATTAAATTCATTAATTATAATTAAAGTCATACTCTAATTATAATTAATTTAATTTTAATAAAATCAAATATCTTATATTTGATCTTTAAAGTTTCTCAAACTTTATAATTAAGTTTAACTTAATTAGATTGATTTTTCTTTCACAAGCTACCCTTTAATGTGTAACCCATTAGGTTTCTAATATATTGGTAATGATTATAAATTATAAATCTAATTCACAATTAGAATCAAATAAATTAAAATTCTTTTTAATTTATCTTTAATTCTCCAATTAAATAATTTATAATCATAGGTCAAGATTGACGTCTAGTAATATATCATGACCACCTAAATATCAGGAATATCAAAGTGGTTTGACTTAACCTGACCATGCATGGTTATGATGTATAATCTAATCCTTTTGTCATCTAATATTCCAATTGAATAGAGTATGGATACAATGTCTACTCTTTTCATCAAATCATGTTCGTTCTTGCTAATTAATAATTGATTTATAATTGATATTTGAAAACTCATTTCCAAATGTTAGTTCACTCTAGCTAGAAAATTTCGTAAATCACTACTACTTAAGAACAGTAGAATATTCTCTCCAATTACTTTAGAGTAACGAATCCTTTATTGACTTACTTAACTATCTCTATATGGTTCATACTGCATCCAGTAACTACCGACTGAATTATCCTAGGATAGTTCATAAGTAGCATTAAAACATATTAATTCTCACACAAGATACCTTGGTAATCTCAAGTCTAAATATCAATTATATAACTATTATTATGAGAAAATCTACAAATACATAAGTAATATTTCATTTAGGATTCTCATAATCAGGTTAGTTTAGTGAATTATTCTCTAATAATCACGCATAATTAGTTTAAGTATCTTCATACTTTAATTTATGAGATCAATTACTTTTTTCACAAGAAAGAAACATAATATATGCTAGTTTTACCATTTCAACAATATGCCATCTTAATGAAACTACAACTAGGAATATTTAGGAATAATACATAAATGTAAATTGAATATCAAAATAATGATCTCATCATAATTTCAATTACACATTAATTATTCCAAAGATTTTAACTTTAGTATTAAAACATCAAATGTAATTAATACAGAAAGATAAAGAATGCCTTTATTAATTATTTTGTCACTAAATTACATCCAATCGATTGGCTGTAGGGCATAAACCATCAATCTCCCACTTGCACTTAGCCAATCATTTAAGTATCTTATACCATATCACCATATGAGGATTATTCTACTATTGGGACAGTGGCTTAATGAGAGAATTCTTTAAGATTCTCTATAGTGAGCACTTTCTTAAATCTTACAAGTTCTATCTCAGTTATCATCATAATTAAGAAAATTTTCCTAAATACATATTTGGATCTCTGATGAGACCTTAACTCCTTTTATATGTCCAATGACTCCAATGTTCCACAGTACATTACTGTCTTGAGCAATGCAAGGAACTATATTAAGTTCACTAAAGAACTTATTGATCCAATTAATAATTTCCACTAAATGAAAAATGTATTATGACTTAATTAGTAACCATTGCTATATTAGAACCTTTCCAATCTTGAAATGATATTGTCCTAAGTAAAATAAACCTTAATTAGGATTTACTTCTAAAGTAAATATCCTTGTCTTTTTGAACTTAAATATCAACTCATACATAGAATAATAGATATCTTTAATACTTCACAAGTCTCTAAAATCCCAAAAACTAAACATCTTTAGTACATATTATCTTTGTACTTGGATTTAAAATAGGTGAACAATTTCCAATCTATCTTTATAGATCTAATTCCCATAATTAAATTGTTACCTTTTCTTATCCAATAAGAGTTGTTTTTGGACAATTATATTTTCAATAATTGAATGTTAGAATTGTTATTCTCTATGAGCAATATGTCTTCACATACTCCTATTGAGGAGGACAATTGTACTCCTATTAACCTTCTTGTAGACATGATAATTTCACAATCATCTTCAAAACAAACTCTTTGAGTTCATAATGAAAGTGAATCTTTCAACGTCTCATACTTTTCAACTATACATCAAGTGTATCAACAAAGGCACTAGTTCCAGCTTGATTCGAATTTCATCTTACTCCCACTACTTATCTTAAAAGCCATTCTCCTTTAAGTATATATTGAAACAAAAAATTTGTTCAACAGGTCTGTAAGATTATATCCAACCTTTGGATATCTTATAACCGTCTATTATCCAATTCAGTTATAAACTTAATTGATAATATATGCTACAACTAAGCATTACATCCTTAAATCATCAACTTTGACTCTTTCAAAGACTTATCATTTCATATCTAATACAAAATCTTATTAATTGATTCAATTGGAACGATTGAAGGTAAGTCATTGTACTAGGCATCACTATAGAAGAAATACTATTGCATTATACAATATCTTATATTGTATTTTTCTCCTTACATAAATGCATTCTCTTATGAAATTTATTTGAGAAGGTTTTCACCATAGAATCTCATTCTCTATAGATAACCAAAATTTAAAACTCACCACAATGAACTCATTAAAGTGCTTCAGCATTCTTAATGCTTAATTTTTACTTAGATTTAAACAATTTGTGCTTTTCAAAATTTTAAATCATTATTTCATTTAATACATAATACTATATCATATAAATCATTAGTAATCTAATGAAATATAAGTATCATCCTTATATGAATTGTTATTCCATCCAATGCATCATATATATAAATTTAAAATTTCAATACCATCATCATCCTTTCACCAAAGTTTGATTTGGTTAT
>JAOTAW010000003.1:13109352-13125521 GCA_025629945.1 Erythroxylum savannarum
ATTCGTTGACTTTGCAAAGCAATTGATTGTATCTAACTCCTGATTTTCTTGTTTCTCATTGTCAAACATGAAATTCAATTATGTTCCGCACAACAAGATATAACTTCTAGTGAATATATAGCTGTTGATAAAAGTGGAATGTTTTTGAACAAAAAATGCCAAATAGCACAACGCTTTGCCCATTAGACTCATTGTGTAAGATGATTGATACGACAAAATGGGGAACAATGTGATGCTTTCATTCTATAATTTAATTTGGAAGATGCATTTGTATTGCAAGGGAAGATGGGCATATATGATTTTAAGTGTTAATGTGATTGTAATTTTGGTGCAGGTTGTCCCTAGTATTGCAATGGTTGAGACTTATTGTCGGTTGTTGCTAATTGCACCTCACTCATTGTTTCGTTCGCACTTCAATGTAAGTCACTTTACTTTCTATATAGATGCTTCTTGAAGCATCCGATTTTTAGGCTTTAATTGTATGCCTGTAACAAAACATTAAATGTTTCACTTGCTGATAGGTAAAACTTGAAGTAAGTGCAGGACAATGTACACAACAATTTATGGGCCTCTTTAGATGTACAAGAGGAAGATACTAAACTAATAGTCCACTCCATATACATTACGTGATGGGTTTTATGGGACTATGAGACCACTTACTTTTCTTTTACATGTTGCATGTTGATATATAGTGAAGTACTAATCATGTTTTTACAAAATACCATTACTTTGGGAGCACTTGTGTTAATTAGCCTTTGAAATAATTTAAATTTAAATTTACATATACTTCCAGGAGAGTGTTTTAAATTCAACACTTGCTCTTTGAACTTGCCTTTTGCAGTCTAACCAGGTTTTGCTAACTCTGCACTTGACCATGGTGAAATGTACACTACACTTATAATTATGCTAATATGTTTTTGGTTGTCTTTGTTGGTGAACATATGCTTTCATGAAGATTCTAAAACATGTCTTAAAATCTTCCCTTGCAGCACCTAGCACAGAGATATCCATCCTTACTGGGCAAGCCTGGGGTAACTCTTTTGGTGCTTGAAATTGTGAACTATCGGTTGCTTCCTCTCTACAGGTGTTCTTCAATTTATGCAATCACTAAAATCAGTNNNACTTAAATTGTTTTTTTGAAATTTGAAAAGGCTTAAGACTTCTTAATTTATGCACTGAAGTTATCCCTTTAAGACCTAGTTATCTCTTTAAGACACAACTAGGTTGCATAAAGCTTGTAGCACAGCAGGATTTTACTTTGTCTTTGCTTTTGGATGCGGTGCCACATCTTTATAATTGGAATTTCTTGCTATCTATGGTGAAAGTTCCAAAATTTGTTTTCATAGAATATGAGTTTTAGAAGTTTGTAATCATTTCTTTATTTCCATCCAAGGAAATTTTATATTTTGGGACTTGGCCTTTTGTTTGTTTTCTAGGTATGAAGGGAAGAGCAAAACTTTGATGTATGATGTAACTAAAATAGTGTCTACATTGAAGGGAAAACGTGGAGACCACCGTGTATTTCGATTAGCTGAAAACTTATGCATGAACTTAATTTTCTCACAAAGGGACTTCTTCCCTGTGAAAAGAGAAGCAAAGGTAATTTAATAGAACCTCATCTTAGCTAAACTGAATTATTAACTTAGTCAAACTAAGATTTTATGATTGTTTAGTTAGGTCCAAGTAAATTCATTGAAACATTGAATCGTGTAACTATAATCACTTTTTCCATCATTGTCAAAACACGTGTCGATTAAGATTCTGTGATTGCTTTGTAGGGTCCAAGTGAATTCACTGAAACACTGAATCGTGTAACTATAATCACTTTTGCGATTATTGTTAAAACACGTGGAATTGCTGATGCTGATCACTTGCTTTATGTACAAAGTATGTTAGAACAAATAATGGCAACAAGCCAACATACATGGTCCAAGAAAACTTTATTGTACTTCCCTCCTCTTCTTCGTGATTCCCTCAGCGAGAGAATGGACAAAAGAGGCTTGGCTATTCAAGCATGGCAACAGGTTTGTTGTTATGAATATCTTCCATGTTTCACCATTGCCCTTTTTTTCTCTGCCTTCTATGTTGGTTAGATTTCCTTGGTTCAAATACTGATATGTGGCTAGTTAGTATTTTTCATTGTGGTAAAATTTACAAAAATATGACACTAAATCCAAAAGGTGTTAGGGAACTATGGACAAAATTATACTTAATGACAGAAGGGTTAGGTTAGCTAGTTTAAACACTTTAGGGTTAGAAATAAAGTGATTGTGATTAAACTATAAAAAGACAATTAAGGTTAAAAATGGCTTTGAAATAAAATTCTATAGTAACATGAAATTTGTAATTTGCTATAGAATGACTTATTTATAGTAGTCATAGGAAAAACTAGTAGTACTAGAAAATTTTATTTATAAGGAAACCTAACCTATATAGGAAATATTGTCGATTAAGAAAATAAATTCTAATTAGAATAAACTAAGTAAAGCTCTTTGACTTTGGTCGGATGTTCCTATATCGTTTTCTTTTGGTTTGAAAAGAAGCTTACTCTAATGAGTGAACATGGACATGCTCCTTAGAGATGTTAGAATCAAGTACTTCTAGTTTTTGGTTTTTCAACTCAGATCACCAGAAATCTTCCATATGAGTTGTAACATTCTGATTGAATTTCCTCGACGTTTAACACATGTTCAATAGTCTTAAGCTTTAATTGGAAGCTATAGAACTTAGTCTATGGTATCACAACAAAATTCATCAAATGGATAAAAGTGTCAAAAATTATTGGTTAGGTTGATTTATAAGTCAGGTAGTAGCTAAATTATTAAGCTGATTTTTTAAAAATCTTATAAAGTTCAAACTTACTTTGCTTGAACTTATGATTAATATGCTATAATTATATTATATGTAGCAGAAGTGTCACTATTAGAAAGTTATGGAGGAAACCTTTTCTTGTTGTAGATCTTGACATACTCATTAATTATATCTAATACTTCTTCCTGGTGATTTCCTTTAATTACATCAAAGTCATTACACAAAAAACCTCTTTGTTGGTGGAAATTTGGAAATTGGGTAATTGTCGATGTTCAAGATGTTGTATGATCAATCCTACACTTTCTAAAGGAATTGGTTACATGTAGATAAAGTTTTATTGGTTGATCTCTATTAGAGATTATGATTTGATTAAGAGGATTTTTGAAGATTATGATTGTGATTTGATTGAGAGGACATTTAGGGATTATAATTGTAACTTACGTGATATAAACAAGATAATCTAGTATATAAAGAGAGTGGGAGTTGCTGATTTCTACAAGCTCTCACAATCCCTCTGCTCAATTTCTCTTAATTTCTTATTCATATCATGATATCAAAGTAGGTTCTCTAATCTTGCCTCTAATTTTTGCCTTTGTTCTCTCACAGTCGGTAACCCCCACTTAAACCTTTTCTTCGAAAAAAAAGGACCAACCTTAACAATCTAACCCTAGAAACACCTCAAGCAACCATTGGAAACAACGTCAGAGGAAGAAGCGATGCCGGCTAACACGTGCCATTGGCAACCGCTAGTCAACTGGCATGTGTAGTGCACACGCCACCTTCTGGTGATGTTTTGTTGACCCTGTTGCTATGGACTAAGTTGCACCAACTCCAAGAGCTTGTTGGTGGTGTGTTTTTTTGCCTTTAATTGTTAGAAACAAAGTTTGTGTTTTTAGCCATAGTTGGTGATGTGTTTTTTTTTTTCCTTCAATTGGTGGAAACTAGGTTTGTGCGTTTGACCATAGTTGCTAGTTCCGTCGTAGTCGTATCTAATGATGGTTTGAATTTGTCTCAGTCCCTCTTTCATTGTTGCAAAGTTGTTGATATTTGAAGTTTGGTTTTTTGCACTGTTGTTTTTTCACCTGATTCTCGTTATCATATTTCTTATTGTATTGATTGCATTATGAGCAACTTCAAAACTGACAATGTTGAAGGATAGCCACCCATTATGGTTCAAGAAATCACAAATTAGAAATTGAATGGAACAAATTATGTTGCTTGGAAGAAGGCGGTCATTGTGTATCTCAAGGGTCTAGGCAAGTATGAGCATCTCACAGATCCAACTCCTAATATTAAGTCACCTGGGTATAAGAAGTGAGATCAACATGACAACCAAATAATGACAAGCCTCAGGAATGCCATGGAGCCAAATATTGTTGACATGTGTCAATATGTAAATTCCACAAAGGAGCTATAGGATTATGTGGGACTTTTATTTTCCAATAACATTACTCGTATATATGATTTATCTGTGACAATGTTCAAGTGTTAGCAGGGAGAGAAGAACCATACCGAATACTTTTCAAACATTAAGAATATATTTGTAGACTTTTAGTAGCCCAACTGATAACAATAAAGATCAACTTTGGAAGGAAAGAGAATAGCTAGTTGTGATGAGATACTTGGCTAGCTTAAGACTAGAATATGAACCAATTCGGGCCCAAATTCTCGATGACACTGAACTCTCATCACTTAGTGAGATATATTCACGAGTATCTTGATCCTTGAAGGGACCAATACAAGAAAGTGGTTACAATTTTGCTCTAGTTGTTCATAATGGTGGATGAGGTAATGGAGGCTAAAGTAATCATTGTGGTCTTGGTGGTTGTGGAGAAAGGGGCAGAGGAGGCCCAAGGAAATATGACCATTGTGGCGAGGATGGGCATGTTCAGGACTATTGTTGGGACTTACACTCAAGAGTTGTGCCTGAAGCCCTCTCAATCTGCTAATATTGTGGATGCTTCTAATGGTTTTGCCTCAACCAGTGGAAAAAAGGTGGTTTTTGAAGAAGAATGTATATCTTTACTCTAGTATCAAGCAGCCAAGCAAGCAACCACACCAATTGTGTTGTTTGCTTACCTAGGTAATTACACAAGTTTTATATCGTCCTTTGTTAAACCTTGAGTTATAGATTTAAGAGCCATTGGAGGAGGGCATGAATATGGAGGTCTCTACTATTACGATAGTTGTTTAACTGCTTGCTTAGTTGTCGCTTACCCCTTCAAATCCATAGTTGCCTTGGTCATCCATCCATCCAAAAATTAAAAAAGCTAATTTCTAATTTGAACTTAAATCTTCATCATAGATTGTGAGTTTTTGTCAGCTTAGAAAACATCACTGTGTTGCTTTTCCATCTAGAGTTTATAATAGAGCCGAAATCTCTTTTGTGTTAGTTCTCTATGATGTTTGGGGTCATTCTCGTGTTACCTCAAAACTTGGTTTTTGTTATTTTGTTGTTTTTGTTGATGATTGGTCTAGAATGACTTGACTATATCTAATAAAATAATGTTTCAAATTATTTTCTATTTTACAATCCTTTTACTCTAAAATCAAGACTCAATTTGGTTGTCCTATTCGTATCCTCAAAAGTAATAATGCTAGAGAATTTTTTTTAATCCTTTAAGTCTAGTATAAAAAATTGCGGTATGATTAACCAATCTTCTTGCTCTCACACCACATCAAAATGGTGGTGTTGAAAGAAAATTCGAGCATGTCATAGAAGTTGCTCAAACCTTACTAATTGAAATCAAGGTTCTCAAGGAATTTTGGAGTGTGCTATCCTCACTACTTGCTATCTTATTAACAAAATGCCATCCACCACTCTTAAAGGTCAGATCCCTCACATCCTTATGTTTCCTAATACCCCTTTGTTTCCTCTTCGGCCTTATATCTTTGTATGTATGTTTTGTCCACCAACTCTAGCCAGCAATTGACAAATTATCTCCTAGAGCCATCAAGTGTATCTTGCTTGGTTAGTCAAGGTCACAGAAAGAATATCGTTGTTGCAACCCTACTTAAAAGATTCTTTGAGTGCACAGATGTGACATTCTTTGAAAACATTGCATACTTTTCTGAGAGTCAAGATGCCAAAAAGCTTCCATCATTGTTTACTCTCACTTTTTGACAACTCCTCAAACAATTCACCTATAGATTTCAATCCTTCTTTTCTTCGTCAATTGTCTCGATTAGATTTGCAGGTTTATTCTTGAGGACCTCGCCGAATGGTAGATGGCCAAATTGATGAGCCCTCTCCTCTAGCGTCTAATTTGTCTTCAGATCTGGAAAATAGTGACCTAGATTGACCTATTGCCTTAAGGAAAGGTACAATCATTTGATTTCTAATTTTGTTTCTTATAAGTTATAACCATGTTTCCCCCTTCTTTTGTACTTTTTTATCAAACCTAGATTTTGTTTCTATTCCTAAAGAGTATAACGGAAGCTATACAGAACCTTGGGTGAAAGCAAGCTATGCAAGAGGAAATAGATGCTTTATGGTCAAATAACACTTGGAAGCTTGTTAAGCCTCCTCTTGATACCTCAATTGTTACTTGTCGATGAGTATATACCATTAAGACTTGCTATTTGGTCCAAACTAGAAGAAAATGGCAAATGCATGTGGGGTTGGGTGTTTGCAAAGAAACAATTAGTCAATAGCAAGCAAAAAACCATAATTCGTTAGTAAAGTGTTAGTAATAGAGAAAAAGATAAAGAAAAGTACTTGGTTAATAGAGAGATGAAGAAACGGAGAAAACCACACAAGCTGTTGGAATGAAACAAAGAAAAAAATCATTAATGGAAGAGGGGAGAATAGTAGGAGAGAAACAAAGGAAAAAAACAAAAGAAGGTGAAACATGTTTTGGTTTTTAAAACAAGAAGTCAAAATACACAAAAACATAGAATTTGTGTTTACATAAACTTTTTGATGTTTTTTATTTTTAAAACAAAAAACTACAATAAAATCAAATTAATGTTTTTTTATTAAAATGTTTTTTTTAACAAAAACAAAAAAACATGAAAAATAAATAGAAATGAACAGGGCCGACTTTTCAAAAAATTAGGGTTAGAATAGGTGATTATGATGGAAATTATAAAAAGATAATAGGGTTTAAATAAACCTTTTGAATAATATTCAAATAACATGATATGTTGTAGTATACTGTAGAATCCATTTTTTGTAGTACTCCTAGTATAATTTTTATTTGTAATAAAAAGCATATAATAATAAGAAATTATACATGTGTTGAAAAGGAAACCTGACATAAATAGAGAAAGCATTGTAATGAGTGAATAAATTATAAAATTGAATACTAATTAGGAATAAACTAAGTTAAGTTCTCGGACTAGGTATTCCTTCGTCAATCAAGACTTGTGAATACCGAGAATTAGGTCCATAATTACACTGTTTCTCATCTCCATGCCATCTTGTTTGTTTTTACATCTGTAATCCTTATCTTTTCTGTTTAGCTTGATGACTTCAACTTGTAATGTCCTACATTTTCCGTTGTAAGCATTGCAAACAAAATTGCAATTCAAGCTCTATCATACAGATAAAAAAGCATTTAGGAAAATTTTAAAGACATGCAACAATATTTTTTTATATTAAGCTCCTTAAATGGTTATTTTACAATCGACATCGTCTAGTGTTTTTCCACCGTATCTATTTCACTTACCAGGCATCCAAAAAATTACTCATTTTGTAAAATAATTGCTTAAATAAAATATCTAGTGCTATTCTAAGAAAAATTTCTTTGCAAGCAAAATAACATGGATTGACCTATCTCCTTTTTAAGGCCACATTCATTTCATAGTTTAACAATTTCATTGTGGATTTCTTTTTATTTCGATATTATTTAGTGACATTGAAATCCTCTCTCACTATTTATTCTCTGTATTATTTGTGATTCTTTGTACTGTAACTATACTGTTCATCTGTTTGCAGTTTTTATAAGTTAGTTCATTAGCTGGATGTGTCCTCTTCCAAAAATGCTGGTGCAAACAAAGAGATTTTTGTGGCAAATTTTAGATTATTAAAATTTGACATTATTTCCCAGCTTTGTTTAGGTGATGATTAAATTTGTATTCAAGTTCATTACTTTTATACAGGCGGAAACAACTGTGATTAACCAATGTAATCAGCTTCTATCACCATCTGCTGATCCTCATTATGTTACTACGTACATCAATCATAGTTTTCCTCAACATCGCCAATATTTGTGTGCTGGAGCATGGATACTTATGCAGGGGCACCCTGAAAACATTAATAGTGGAAATCTGGTATGGCTTTACAATCTTGTGATTACTCAGTCTCGAATGTATTGTAGTACATGCTGTTATTCCCATGATAAACATAATTTGTTTATGCACTTGTCTTTGTTAGTTTTTTGCTTACTGCTATTTTTAATGCTTTTCTATTTGATGAATTCAGGCACGTGTTCTTAGGGAATTTTCTCCCGAGGAAGTTACAGCAAATATATACACTATGGTGGATGTCCTTCTCCATAACATTCATATGGAACTTCAACATGGTCATTTACTACAGGTTGATAACCTTTGCTAAGCAATTTTAATAATTTTTTCTTACTAACTCGTAAATAGAAACTTAACCTCTGCTTCGCTGTGCTTTTAGGATCTTCTGTTAAAAGCTTGCTCAAACCTTGCTTTTTTCCTTTGGACTCACGAGTTACTACCTTTGGACATTTTGCTCCTAGCACTTAATGACCGAGATGATGATCCCCATGCTTTAAGTATTGTGGTATGTTGTTCTATGTCTATTCTTTCATAAAAGATATCGCTATTTTTCATCCCTTTCCCCCAGCTTCCCCACACAAAGATTGAAAAAAGAGAAATGAAAGAAAATGATACTTATAGGTTTTGATAACTCATTTCATTCAATGTAGTTTAACCAATCAAAAGATTGCACATTTTTCGTGAATGACTTTGTTTAAGATTTTAAGGTAGATCTGCCAATACTATAAAATTTTGCTGATGGTGCTCTAGTTTTGAAACTTTTATTCAGTTTGCATACAAATTACATCATCATATTCCATGTTTCAGATCAGTTTACTTGATAGACAGGAGCTTCAACAGAGGGTGAAATTTTTTTGTTTGAATCGTGGGCCTCCAGAGCATTGGCTTTATTCCGGAATGTTTAAACGGCTTGAATTGCAAAAGGCACTTGGAAATCATCTATCATGGAAAGATAGGTAAAGCTCTTATGGTTATATATTGCCACACTAGATTTCTATAAACTAATTTTGACGAGCCAGGCGAATTTTATGGTTGATGCCCACCTAGTCTGGAACCCTGATTCACTAGGGTTTATCCTTTCAGATTTCAAGGCTTTTTGTTTTGCATCATTCCTCCTTAAAACCCATAATTTTTTTCTTTGTCCAGCTTTGTACTTGTCTATTTTGCTTGTCTTCAGGGAGTGTTGTCCAAGTGTTCCCACTGTTACTTTCATTGTTCCAAGTCAGATACTATTGTGTGCTGTCTTGACATATCATTATTGTTCCTTGACATGCTTAGAGAAACTTTCATTTCGTGGTTTACCGTTTCAAATTATCATCTTCATATATTTTAATTAATTATTTGATCTTGTTTGACCATGTTAAGAATTAAACCTTTTGAACCTCGACACTCTCCATATTCTGGTTTGATTTCAGGTCTGGTTTTCTAAGTTCTTTGTGCTAGTATCAAATTATAAGACTAGTGTTAACCTTATGTTGCTTTGAAACTGTTTTGGTAATCCGTACTGAGGAAAGGTTGGTTACAAATGATTAAACTTCAGTATTTCTTCAAGAACTCACAGAGGCATCGTCAAATGTTATGACATTCATTTAGTTATTAATGTTTGTTAAAAAGAAAGTACTTTTGTCTACGAGTTGAAGGTTTGTTGATTATGTTGACTATAAGCTCTGCAGGTACCCCACATTCTTTGATGAAATTGCAGCTCGATTACTTCCAGTCATCCCCTTAATAGTTTATAGACTTATTGAGAATGATGCCATAGATCTAGCTGACAGAGTTTTGGCAATGTATTCACATTTTCTGACTTACCATCCCTTAAGATTCACATTCGTCCGTGATATTCTTGCCTATTTTTATGGTCATCTTCCTGCAAAGCTCATTATGCGCATACTCAATGTACTTGACCTCAAGAAGGTACTTATGCATCCTCTTCCCTTGGCTTTTTTTTTTTTTTTTCCTTAAAGGTTGACTTTGTTTGATATATACTTTGTGTTCTACATATTGATTTTAGAATTTGAAACAGATACCATTTTCTGAGTCATTCCCACAGCACCTAAGTTCGTCAAACCCTGCTATGTGTCCCCCTCCCGAGTATTTTGCAACTCTTCTATTGGGACTTGTGAACAATGTTATACCTCCATTAAATACCAACCCAAAGTATGGATCTATTGGAGATCATGGAAGTAATTCAATGCGCACAACAAACATTAAAACTCCAGCAACACTACAATCTGGGCCAGCCAATGCTTCTGAAAGCCAAAAGGCTTTTTATCAAATTCAAGATCCTGGAACACATACTCAACTGGTTCTTGAGACTGCAGTTATAGAGCTTCTTTCTCTTCCAGTAGCTGCATCGCAGATAGTATCCTCTTTGGTTCAAATTGTTATAAATATTCAACAAACTCTAATCCAATCAGGTAATGGTCTTCACGGAGCTGCAAATGGTGTTGCACAAGGATCAATCCTACCAACATCTCCTTCTGGAGGAAGTACAGACTCTTTAGGTGCAAGTAGATCAACTACTTCGGTTTCTGGAATTAATACATCTAACTTTGTCTCGCGGAGTGGTTATACATGCCAGCAGTTATCTTGCTTATTGATCCAAGCTTGCGGTCTCCTATTGGCTCAATTACCTAAAGACTTTCACCTTCAACTTTATATGGAGGCATCTCGTTTTGTTAAAGAGTGTTGGTGGCTAACCGATGGAAAACGATCATTAGGAGAACTTGACTCTGCGGTTGGATATGCTTTGTTGGATCCAACATGGGCTGCTCAAGACAATACCTCAACAGCCATTGGTATGTTCTACATTAAGCTATATTATCTGCTACATTTGGGTCATTATTTTTGTTAACGTTGTTGCCTAAGTTTCTAGGATGATCTTATTTCTGTTGATTTCCAGAAAGTTGGCAATTAATGAATATCTTATGCATGCAGTAAGATTGTTGATGCATTGTTGAAGCTCTAGGGTTAAATGCTGTTGCTAGGATAATGATGTAAAGCAAAACGTGTAATAGTTTGTACATTGTTCAAGTGAACAGTGACAATAAGTGTAAATTCATCATATTTACTTTATACTAAGTTTTTCTTGCTTATTTAGGACTAAAACCTATTTAAGAATAAAGGATCCATACCAGAGTGGAATTTAGTTTATTAGTAAATTTTAGTTGGGAATTTCTTTTATTTTTAGGATTATGGTTTCGAGAATTTTTCTATATATATCTATTTAGCCTTAAAATGAAAGTAAGACTGATTTTATTTGCAGAGTTTTGAGTTATCAACTAGAAGGTATGATGCTTTCTTTTAATAGTGATTCTTAGACCTTCTTAGTGTTTCCTAATTTCATAAAAGTGTTTCCTGCCTTCCTAATCGTAAGACTATCCATTGTTTTGTTCTTTACTTAAATTCTAGCAATCTCAATCTAGATCTCTAGGAACCCAAATATGAATTTCAACAGCTTACACACAATTTGAGCATAGTGAAATAATTTCTCGAGTTCATTAATTAGTTGACATTTTATTTGTCTATCAATGTGATATCATCTCGGGCCCGACCTAAAGCTTGAAAATTATAAGAAAACATCATTTTGATTAAACAATGTTATTTTTTATTTTTAATTTAAAAAAAATAAATTTGAATTGGGTTCCTCGATTGATCGGGCTTTAAGCCAAGCTGGGGCCTGCATTGGAAAATTCATTGCCAAGCCTAAATGTTAGACCTTTGATTCAATAATGATAACACATAATAGAAGGGCATATAAACAAGTATTCAACAACCAAGAGCGTGATGAGTTGATCTTTGAAAATTTTGAAAAAATTGGATATTGATGATCCTAGTTCGCAAGGTGCTCAAGACTTATTCCATAATACATGACTAGACAACAAAGTACCCTCAATGGAGAGAGTAGAGTGTGGAAAAATCATATATATTGGTTGATTGCTTATATTTGATTAAGTTTTCTATTATAATAAAATATCCTATAAATCATGGGATTAGATAATCCCATAAATTATGGGATTAGATATTGTATTAGAATTGTTAGTTTCCATTTATAGGTGCTAGAATTTTGTATATAAGTTATACCTGCTGCAAACATTAGAGAGATGCAAAAAGAAAATATAGTTCATATTCAAATTTTGACATGGTATCAAAGCCAGGTTAGGCTCTTTGGATAAAGTTGTTTCCAGGCTTTATTGCTGCAAACATATCTCTGTTTTTTTGCTTTTGGTTCAGCCTTCATTGTTGCACCCTATTTCCTTCCTTCCATTTTAGCCTTCATTGCTGTCTCCTCTCTATTTTAGCTCTTTCATCTTAGCCTTCATTGCTGATTATTGTGCTCTAAAATAGAGCATTTCCTCCAACCTTTATTATTGGAAGTGTCTAAGGATTAGCTTCCTTGTAAAGAGAGGAAATGTCAAAAGTTGAAGATGCAAGCAATATCACTTCTACACAGTTAGAAGAAACTACTTGATTCCAATAGCTAGCGGAATTAGCATCACTAAACCAAAGTAGTCTTAACCAAGAAGAGATTGAGAGAGTGACATCTCTTATAAACAGCCATGAAAAGCCTTTAGGTACTTGTTATTTGGCGTGTTCATGTAAGTTTCCATTTTCCTTTGTATTAAATGCCTTAAATACAAACTTTACCAACTCTTGGTTCATGGATTTAGGAGCTACAGATCATATGACCCATTTATCCAAACGTTTCTCAACCTACACTCCATATCCAAGAAGTAGAAAAATGGCCACAGCCGATGGATCTTTAACAACTGTAGAAGGTGTAGGGAATGTCAAAATAAGTCCATCAGTAACTCTAAGAAATGTAAAATGTTCATGTCCCTAGACTATCAACCGACCTTATTTCCATACAAAAACTCACTCAAGATTTATGTTGTAATGTGATTTATTACAGTAGTCATTGTGTATTTTGAGACAAGGATTCGGTGAGGATGATTGGACTTACTAGAGAACGGGATGGCCTCTACTGTCTTGAAGCATCAAGTCAGTTGAACATAACTAAGTGTTGGGAAATATCCGGGTGGAAATAGGATATTTCCTAGGTATTAATGACTCCTAAAGGTTAGCTAAATTAGATCAATTAGAGTATTATGTACAGCTGTTAGTTTCCTAAAATAGCTTCTTGTATTCCTATATATACTTGTACCTATGTATTGACTGTCAAAGGGAATAATAATATACATCTGTTCAGCTTATATTTCAGCACTAAGGGCAGATTATCCCATTCTTTCATATCAGATTTTGTTGTATCCAATAAAGAAAAAAATTTCTTCACCATTATCAGTTAGGACATCCATCATTTCAAATTATTAACATGTCTGAGATTCCCATTTATTTTGATGTAGGTAGGTAAATTTTCACGTATGCCCCAACAGAACTAAAATTTGTCTCTTAGGGTTTCTGGGAACTTGAATCCATGACAGATATCTGTAAATGAACGATTTAAAAAGAAACATGAACTGTGTTCTCTTTGTTTCTGTTCTTCCTTCTCTTTTGTGGTGATATCGTATTTCCTGTTTTGATGAAATCACATAGTGAATGAGAACTCCTGTTTACTATTGGTGTAACTCGAGTCTTCTGTTATCTTTAGAAAATTTTCTTTGTTACTTTGTTGTTGTTAGCATTCAATTTATGCAATAAAATAAAAATATCTCAATCATGGTGATGTGTTATGTATATATGTTTGAGGCAGTGAATGAAATGGGATTTTTATAAGCAGAAATGCTACATGTTTATACTGTTGTATGTTGTTTCATTTCTGCTGGGTTTATGCCATTGACATGCTGTTTTAACAATAGTTTTTGTAGGTCATTCTGACTTCACTTCTTATCACATTGTGCATAAATTTTACTTCCAGGAAATGTGGTTGCCCTACTTCATGCTTTCTTCAGTAACCTCCCACAGGAGTGGTTGGAAGGGACACATATGATCTTTAAACATCTTAGGCCAATTACATCAGTAGCACTGTTGAGGATAACATTTCGCATAATGGGTCCACTGCTTCCTAGACTTGCCAATGCTCACACGCTTTTTAATAAGGTAAGAAAGATGCCATTGATTCTAACTTTTGTAATCATTGATTCACAATTTTAAATTGATTGTTGATTTTAGAATTTTGACCTTTTCATTTCATAATGTACAATCCATGTGTAATGCTTCCTCTTCATCCATTATTCTGCACAAAATAGCTTCTTGAGCTTTTAAAAGTTTTCAGTTGAAGTGGTGGAAAACAAGAAAAATAGAAATTATTGGCATTAAGAAGCATCAAAAGTTTCTGTCATTCGTCTCTCCCTTCCCTGTGTGCTTTTCAGCAGTACATCTTTGTTATTTATGTATTCTACATCTTATAAGACTACGCTGTACTTGTTTCAGAACTTATGAGATATGCTGTTGATCCTAAAAGTGGAACAATTTATTGCATCTTGGAATGGGAATCTGAAACTACTTAGATGGTTCTGCACTGTGTACTAGAACGCACAATCGTATAACCATAACATGGGAGTTGTTCCACTCTTAGGCATGCATGTCTTGTATACGTTATAATGTTGGCATCCTTATGGTCATCAATCTGCGACATATCTTCTATTTTTTTCCAGACATTGGTATTGCTTTTGAATGCAATGGTTGATGTTTTCGGGAGAAGTACAAACCCACCAAGTCCTATCGAAGCATCAGAAATAGGAGATATCATTGATTTCCTGTGAGTACTAGCTTCATCTCTTTATCTAATTCTTTTGTAACTTCATTTAATGATATTTATGTTGACACGCTTAAACTTGTGGCCTCAGCCATCATGTTGTCCACTATGAAGGTCAGGGAGGGCCTGTCCAGGCTAACAGCAAGCCCAGACCAGAGATTCTTGCTCTCTTTGGAAGAGCGGTGGAAAGTCTACGCCCCGACATACAACATCTTCTTTCCCACTTGAAGCCTGACATCAATTCTTCTGTATATGCTGCTACCCATCCAAAGCTGGTTCAGACGTCCTTGTGACAATTGGGTGCCATTAGAACTCTTTTGTTATGCTGATCAATGCGATGACAACCTTGTTAAAGTGTCCAAAATGTACTTTGGTTTGTCATATCTCAGTATTTGCTTCCCTATAGACCTTCTAAAATCAGATCCCATTGACAAGCAAGTTACATGATTGAGTGTTAAACTGATGCTTGCCATATACATGACGAAAATAGCCATTTTGTGCTAAAACCTCGCTCCATCTTTTCCTCTTTCAGGGCTGGAAATCTGAGAATTTCATGAGATTTTAGCTTCCCCTGCATTGTTGCAACCATTAACTTTGCCTAGTCAGATTTGGACTGAGAACAATATAAACATCAATGAGGGGTTACCGAAGTCTAAAAGGGTACTAATTATGAGAGTGAGAGATCGGTTGAGCAAATATGCTCAATGACTCGTTCTCATCCTTATTTTGCAGCTAGTTCTCAACCTTATTCTGCAGCTAATTTGACTAGGTTGCTTTTGGACCTGGTTTATAAACTACATGGAATGTCTCGAACTATTTTCAGTGATAGGGATGCTATCTTTAAAAAGTACATTTTGGCGAGACTTCCTGACGGGGTAACTTTGCATCTCAAACTGCTTACCATGCTAATGGTCAAACAGAACATGACAATTGCCTGCCCACACAAATTGATGTAATGGATTTCTTTGACATAGTGGTAGTAAAATATAAGCTTCTGCTTAGAAACTCAAAGTTCACCTTTTGAACCACCGTATGGCCATCCTTCGCCATTGCATGTACCTTTTTTATACAGTAAACTGTTGTCAGTGGATTAAGCATTGTAAGACAATGAAGGAGAATTGCAACTCGTTCAATTTCACGAGTCAATCTTAGAATAGAAAATGGCTTACAAGAGGAGGATAGATGGAGAGGTTGATATTGGAGAATGTATGTGAAACTTCTACCCTGTAGGCATATAGAGTTCGTAGGTGGCTAGTACATAAGCTCTCTCTCGTTCTTTAGTATTTCTAAAATAATAGACTGAATTGGTAAGGTAGCTTGTGTTAGTATAAGTCGACTTGTATGTGATGTAAGGCGACTTATCTTGTCACGATACCCATAAGGCGACTTGTCTAGT
>JAOTAW010000003.1:13264831-13283955 GCA_025629945.1 Erythroxylum savannarum
CAGATGGAAATTATCTGAGCGATTAAAGGTACACCCTACTTTTCATGTTAGTTTGCTTGAGCCTTACTATGAGGATGCATCAGATCCGAATAAGAGTTAGATGAAGCTAGCTCCACCGGTTGTGAGGAAACAGTTCGAGGATCAAGTAAAGAAGATCCTAGATCATCAAGCAATGGGTTAATACAAGAAGAACCGACGGACCGAGTTCCTGATTCAGTAAAAAGGTAAGCCTATCGCAGAAGCCACATGGGAGAAATATACGACTTTGTGGCAAATCGAGGACCAAGTGATCGCCTACCTTCAGACTAGTTCGAAGAGGGCGTCGAATCCATTTGATGGGGTGGTTTGTTAGACCTTAAATTTCGGAGTACTTCTCAGCAACCTCATGATGCGCCTTAGGAAGAAGGTTAATTGGATTACACGCATGAGGGAAGCATGCGAAAGCACTAAGGCAAATATGGGCGAGTAGAATCGAACTTGGTACAAATTTTGGTAGTCTTGGACCTTGTGGAGATTGACTCAGCCCAGGCTAAGGACTTGATGGACTCAGCCTATGCTCAGATAAATGGTCCACGACTAGCAAACTTGTTGTGGGAAGCTTTAGATCAGGCCAATGTTCTATGTGGGTTTCGGCAAAATTACACTGCATCATCAGCGGATAGAGATCATGAGAAGATCTTGAATGATGTACTAGAGTTAGAGTTGCAGTGGAACTCAACATCTGAAGATATTGTAGATCTTCGAGGATAATGTAAATTCTATCTTTTTGTTATCTTGTAAATTCTATCTTATCAGTTAGAGTCCTATTTAGATGTCCACATTATGTAATCTGATAAAGATAGACGTGATCTTAGCACGATCTTAGGCAGTTCAGTTTAAATGGGATTCTGAATATAACTTGGCTTCTCAGTTAGAGTGCTTATATATAGCTCATTCAAGTTTTGCTCTCCTCAACTAGTCAGAGAGAGTATTTCTTGTATTCTTTTGAGCGAAAGTAATATAAATGTTAATTTTACCGTATCTCTCTTATTTCCTTGTTGACTTTATTTTCTTATTGCTTCTGTAGCATTGTTTCTTCGAGTGTGCGAGGTAAACACTTTGAGGATCGTTGAAGGCTGAAGTCTTGCTTAAGCGGACCTAAGTAAAACTGTCGTGTAAAAAGTATTGGCAGTCAACTTCAATGAAAGTTCGAGTCCCAAAGTCACCTTTGTATCACCTACCATCCCTTACTTCAGTAGTTGTGTTGAACGGGAAAATCATCTGAAGACAAAAGAAGAAAGTTGACTATACTTGAAATGAATAATATTTTTCATATATGACAGATTAAACATGGACAATCTTTTATGTTTCAGTACTGTCTAACCTGGATCTTAACTATTATGTTAAATGGAAAAATAGTAAAGCTACTACCCATGAAGCCACTTACGAGTATTTCTTTAATATGTAATAACACTTCATTAACGTAAAATTTGCATACAAAATTTTCTAATGATTAGATAAATGTTGAACCAATTTGAAGGAGCATGTAAGCGCTCTAAGTAGTAGGCGAATGAGGAAGTTTCATAAGCCAAATAGACACTCGAAGTATCTATTGAAAAAGTTCGAGTTGATTTTATTTATCTTTTAAATTCAAACCTTCCAATATAATTTGTCTCATTTATTTTGTCAAACCACGACATTCACACATACAATATTTGGTTCATTGTAACCTACAGTAATTGGAGATTTATTTGGTCATTCGAATTGCGGATTTACTACTGTTGGTTTTGCTATAGTGCTTGGTCAAGTTTGTAATTCAATTTCTGAAACCTAATTGACAAAGCAAATCTTAGATAGCATCTCGAAAGATGTATCATCCAAGATGAAAGATTTTCCTTTCATTTCTTGGACAAAAAGAAGAAAGGCGTTTTTAGTCGCATAATCAAGATTAGTCATTGAAAAGGTCAAGGACAGCACCATCACCATATTTCTACATTCCAATCAATATTTGTAAGATTAGTAACTATGGAAAGCATTAATCATATTAATCATAAAATAAGAGACCCAAACCTCAACTAAGTACCTGGTCAACAAGGCCAGCTCAGATAAATCTGTCCGAGCAAGAAAATTAACAGAGATCGCCAGTTTTGAGTCCTCATGTCAGCTGGACCTGGGTTGTTGCCTAACTATCTACTAAAGCTGAATAAAGTTTCATGTAATTACGAAAAAACCAAAAAAAAAAAACACTCATCACGGTAAAACTAGTGGTTTTTATTTCTTTCTCGTTTCATTGGATCATTAGATAATGAGTTACACAAGCTCTAAACAAGGCTGTTTTATAGTCACCGGGTATGAGTTGTCATATAAGCTCTAAGCAATGCGTTACATCAGCTGCCATAGTTCTAATTTGGTACCTTCAGCATACAAAAAGGGTAATCAAGAACCCGCAATTAAATCTTTATTGACTGGGCAACGAGTTGTCCCTTAGCACCAGAAGATAAAGAATTATAAACAATTGTTAATAAATAATGCTACAACATTATGAACCTCAAATACCACTTTTTAGAAGTTCTTCAGTATTTTCTCACCATCAACTCCCTCACCAATAAGAATTGATGTCACTTCCTGTAAAGACCAGTCAATTCTAAAATCACGATTCAACTGAAGAAGCGACTTTTACTCATTGGCATGAATAAATAACATAATCAATAGATGTGCAGTTAAAGGCACAAGATGCTTGTCAAATTATTCTTTTTATCTAGATCAAATGTAAGTTAAAAAAAATTTGTGAGTTCTCCACAAGAAAAAAAATGAAATTCTGCCATGGATCAGCACTCAAATGGCAGCAAACATATCCATCTAAATGGTAGCCAATCCAGCCAAAGAATGGGAGACTAAACTCTTCAACTACTAAAAACAATAACAAACGTCAACGTGTTCAGATATTTCTAGCATGTTAACATCAAGCATATTCGCTCCAAGAAAGTTGTGGAATCTGTTGACAAGTATCCATATCTAAGTGTTATTAGGGGCATGATTATTGTATTTTGATTATTTTATTTTGTATTAATGATTCACTACATCATTTCCTTGTTTAAAGTAAGGTAAACTATAAAACCTGCAAGAGATTTTTTTTTTTTTTGGTTTCGTTCTAATATTTCTCTTTCACCAACATGATACCAGAGCATGATTATGGGCCCTAGTCACCATCTCTCTTTATATGTCTGAGTTAGTAACCCTAGCCATGACCCTTCCTTCTAAACCCTTACTCCAACCATACTCTCGCTCTTCTTTTTTTTCTTTTTTTGGGTAAATCATAGATGAAAAGAAAAACCCTCCAAGAATAGGATTAACCCTCTTTGCATCAGTCCCATGAAGCTAGATGGAACTAACGATCTTACAAGGTCACACTTTTGCTTATTGTTAAGGCTCATTTGCTCCATGGAGCCATTGCTCAAGGCTACTTATTATTAAATACACTGGAATACAGAATCTCAAACCTACTTCCAAGTTCTCAATGATGCCCAATTTTGTGAGTCATGGAATAAGGTGCATAGAACAAGGTCAATTAACAGTTGCTCAATATTTTGCAGAATTGAGTGGATTAAGAAAAGAACTTGACCAGGCCAGACAAACCTTGCCAACCCTATGAAAATGAGTTTCTCATTGTGATAGCTTTTCGGGTCATAAACCCATATTAATTTACTCTAGGAGGAATAAGCAGCAGGAACAGAACATGGGCCACAAACCCATGTTAACATATTCCAGAAGAAAGAAGAAGACAGAGCAGATAATGAGTGATTCAGGGAATGCTGAGTCAGCTAACGGTTAGACAATGAGTTGTTAGAATTAGTTAGAGGAGAGAGAAGCTAATAGCTAATCAGTTGGGGGAGAGAATATGTAAGGGAATGGGGTAGTACAGAGGGGTATCTTTTCTCTTGGTATTATCTCAGCTAAAAGCTTGAGGGGCCATTGTTGGCTGATAGCATTGGTTCTTGTAAATCCTACGAGGCTATTTGCTAAGTATTAATAAAAATCTTTTACTATCATCCATTTGCTTATCACATTGGTTTAAAAATGGAAGGTAATCAAATACAATTTCAAGTTCCTGTGAAGGACCATTTCTATATGGCAAAACTATTCCGATGTGCAACACGAGGAAAGTTAGGAGTGCCATGATACATCCAGTGTCAATGGAAAAGACTGGAGTAATGGATAAGCTAATACAGTTTGTGAGCAACTGAAAATAAATAACCAAAAAATTTTGGATAAAGATTTAACTAGTCTGAGAGAAATGTAGGAAGCCAAGCACACCAAGAAGAATTGTTGGAAGCTATATGGACAACCTAAGGCCTTAGTGAGACAGCAAGCACATCTATCTAGACTAGAAGCATCAGGCTGCACAATTGGAAATTTTCTAAAGAAGAGGTACAAACCTAAGGTGTCTCTTGTCCCAGATTAATTCTGAGTCAACAACAATTGTTTCCTCCAGTTTTTCTAAACGGTTGTTATTGCCAACATTGATAATCACAATACTAGATTCCGGAATGAACAGACGTATAATAGGTCCTTCTTAGAAATTCTCAAACTATTCCTCACACTCAATCAAGAATCCAGTCCATACAGAAAATGTATTCTTGGCCCTTGTATTGAGTATATATTTTGTTTATTAGGCTGTCTTCTGTCCATATTTCTAGTTGTTGAGATAATCTTTTCTCTTCGAGGTCAATCACTAAAGAACTTGGCTGCAAAATGAATATGTTAACCTACATATTATGTGGTTCAGCGTTTGAAAACAGGAAAACGATTGACACAGTAAACTGTAAGATGGCTTATATCTACTAGAAGAAGGTGAGAACCTAAGAATACTCATCAAGAAATAATCCATTGACATTGGTGATTACAACATCCTTCTTTTTTTAGTGTTAGAAAAGGAGCTATCCCAATTTATTTGAACATTGGAAGTTAGACTCTTTATTTTGTGGTGCCTGTACATTTGTTAAGACACACAAGTACTCATCTTTGATTAATAAGATTCACATTCCTTCTATTACTATTCATTTAGATGAGTGGGGCCTAATCAAACTATCTCATTGACAAGTTGTAAATGGCTAGGCTTACTTGGATTTTGTGAAAACTAAGAATGAAGTATTTCTTGTTTCGAACTATTTCATAAAATGATTGTGACATTCTTGCCTACCTAGGCTGGAACAGGATATTGCATCAAACTAGCTGTGAGAACACTAGTGCATAGAATGGAGTATCCGAAAAGGAAAATAGGAATTTATTAGAAGTCGCTAGATATCTCATGTCAACTAGGAAGTCCATAAGGCATATTTCAGGGATGTTCTTTCAATTGCCAATTTTATTAACCTAATGCCCTTAAGGATAAGTATCTACAAGGTACTAATTAATATATTACTCCAAATATATGAAGGTGTATGCCTTGTTTATAAGAGGAATGCAGGGAAGTTAGAACAAGGGCTCTTAAATATGTATTTGTTGGTCGCTGCCTTTAAAAAAGGATACAAGTATTATCATCCACCTTCTAGAAAGTATTTGCAAGTATGGATATTACCTTTAGAAAGTTTAAACTATATTTTTCTTCACCCCGTCACATTTTCAGGTGTATAATAAAGAGGAAGAGGTTGAAGTGAGAACATCAATCAAAACCCAAGTGATGACCAAGAGGAAACATGGGAATGCACAAGCATGATTGGATAACCAAATTTGAAAGCCGACACATCACATGACAAGACAAATATAGCCATCGAGCGAGTTGTACTTAGTCAAGCAACATCTTTAGATTCAATTTCTAAGAAATGATGCAGTTTCTTCTGTAACTTGAGATTGTCCCAATTCTAATTATACTCCTAATGATCTAAATGCTCTTATTGCTATCAAAAAAGGTGGTCAGATCTGGTACTAACACCCTACTTCTAATTTTGTTTCTTATAACTCCTTGTCTTTGTCCTATAGATCCTTTCTGTTGTCTATTTCTTTATTTCTGTGCCACAAGATTGGCAATTATCTTATCGTAACCTAAAATTGAAGGAGGAAATGGTTCAAGAGAAGAAAGCTTTGGCAAAAAAATGAAACATGAGAGCTTTTCACTCTTGAAAAGGGACCAATCAGATGTAAACAGGTCTTTGCTCTAAAATAAAATGGTTCAATTGGAAAACACAAGCCAACAAGTGAAAGCAAACTTAAGGAGTGTACAATCAACCAAAAAAAAATAAAATTGTCAAGATGAACACTCAATTTTATTATCATGTGGAACTAACCTTGACTGAGACCTACAAGTTGATATCAAGAATGTGTTCCTACATGGAGACTTGGAAGAAGAACATAGGTAGTATTCCTTCAGGATTTATTAACAAAAAATCAAAAGGAAATTTATGCAAATTGAAGAAGGCATTATATGGTTTAAAGAAATAACTTAGGTAATGGTTTCAAAGGTGCACCAAAGACATGATCTCACTTGGGTATTTTCAAAGCAATGGTACCATATGTATACCATATGTATCAAACATTATAAAAGTAAGATCAAATTACTTATTATATATAGTTTTGACAAGAGATGATAAAGAGATGGCTCGACTTAAAAAGTTTCTAGCATTGGATTTTAAAATTGATGACGTTGGTAAGCTGCAATCTTCCATTGGAATTGAGATTACTGAGTTAGATAAAGGAAATTTGTTAGATCTTCTTGAAGGAACATAAATGTTACGGTTTAAACCTAGATACTCCTAGAGACTCTCCTATTGAAGCTGAGCACATATTAGTTATTACAAGCAGGGATTGATAAGTCTGTGAATTTGAACCAATACCAAGAGTTGATTAGGATATGGGTTTACTCTCTCATACCAATCCAGATGAGAAATAATCTTAGTTACAAGTATGAAAGTTAGTACATGCATGAGCCTCGTGATTCTCACTTAGAAGCAATTTTTCTCCTCTAAGCATACTTGAAATAAACTCAGGGTAAATGACTTCTCTTCTCTAATCATGACCATCTAAAGACAGCAGGTTTTTATAGATTCAAATTGAAGAAGATCTCTCCTTTCAACAAGTGGAATTATACTCCTTGATGTCAGTGACAGGAGATCAACATTTGCTTAATCCACATTTGTAGGTGGAAATCTGATCACTTGCAAGGACTAAAACAGAGTGTGGTAACAAGATCCAGTGCAGAAGTAGAATATAGAACTATGTCACAATGTTTTTGTGAATTATCAAGGCTAGAAAATGTTGTGGAAGAATTGCAATTGTCTGAAGAAGGATACCTCTATAGTTGTTTTGTGATAATAAGATTTCCACTAATATGGCTCGTAATCCAATTCAATATGATCAAACAAAGGTTGATTGACATTTCATGAAAGCGAAGATAATCAATAATCCTATAAATGCTTAATACAATATATAGTAGTTGCTTGTCAATTCAAAACAACAACTTAATGTGTTTACTAAGGGGCTTAACAACAAGTTATTTCATACTTTAATTTGCAGGATAGTTATGAGTGACATCCATACACTTGAGGGGGAGCATTGACCCACGTCTATAAATAAATATAACAAAATTAATATAGGAGTGATCATTGAATATTTTATTAATGCTTGATTATATGATTTCCTTATTAGCAAGGTATACATGTATAACTAGAGGGATTGTAAAATTCAGGATGAGCAAGAGAATAAATATGCTTCTAATATTTCTCTTTTGCCAAAAGAATCTAATTTCAAATAACCAAACATAAGCTCCAAATAACAATCACCAAATAGCTCACTAGGTTTTTGGCACACAATAATTTTGCTAAAAATTATATTACTCTCAATCTAAAGGCTTTAGGAAACAGTACAAAGCTTCAAAGAGAATGCTTATGAAATTCAATTTAGAAGGCTATTCAAAGAGCATTAATAACATGGTCGCTCTCTTTTTCACTTCCTACACGAATCAACTAATAAGTAATGCAAAAAAAAAAGTGCCCTAGGAAAGTATGTATTTAGAACACATGGTCAATTTATAGATGATGTCAATGATAATTTCAAAATGAAAATGAAAAAAACTTAATAGAAAAGTTAACCATCAATGCCAAAATAACGAGTACTCAAAATGATTATGGAAAACATGATAGATAAAGAAATGATCCAAAATGCAGCACAAACCTCCATCATCTGTCTCTGCCCACATAGAACAGCACCAGTAGCAATGGGATTAAAGATTTGTTTGGCCTTAGCAAAGGCAGCCTGCAAAGCAATAGTGTAAAATGATGTTATTTGTTCTTAGGCATCAAAAACAAAGAAGGACTTTGAATATAGCCTACCTGTACGTAGCCACTTTCACCCATCCAACTATCATCTGGTTGTGATAGCACTGGTACAATCTTGACACCAGAAGATTCCCACTCTTCAAACCTATCCTATTAGCGGGGTGGTAAGAAGATAAGATACATGGTTGCGAGAAACCAAACACAGTGAGAAAAGTGGTCAAACCTGGTAAGCCATTCTTTTAAGATTCCTAGCTCCATAATACAACCTCACATCAGATCTCTTTTTGGCACTAAACCCGGACTCAATGAGGGATCGAATTGGACTGTAGGAAAGTAGAGATCAATTTGTAAACCAACAAGAAGTATTTCTCTTGTAAAAATTAGGAATATATGAATATGATCAAAGAAAATTTGATGCTCAATCAGTAGTCAAAGCATCATGGGGCTTTATATAAGCCTATATCCTTTCATAAATCCAATAGCTTTGTTTGACAAAATGCTAGAGTTAATCTAAAGATAGCAAAAGAATTCTACAACTACTGCAAATGTTTTATCCTTTATCTGGATTTTATACTAGTAAATTAATGTAATGAGAAAAGGCAGCCTTTCTTGATATCGTTTTACCTGACAAAATTCCCATAATTGTTACTAAAATAAGCACCAAAAGATGCCAGTTTACCTTCTAGTGATTTACCAGCAGACTCTTAGAGTCATCGGAAGTATATATATATGAAGATTGGGAAAGAATGGATGTATCAAGTGTGGTCAAACAAATACATGGTGCTAGAACCTAGGCCCGCCCTAACCCAACACTAGGTCAAAGGGCCAGGCCCAGGTTGACCGACCTCGGGCCCAAAAACTGTAAAGGCCCAAGCTCGGCCCGAGGCCCAACCACTTTACAACTTAAACAACGTTATTTTGCTTTAAAAGCAAAACAACGTCGTTTTCTACTCTCGCTATTTCGTTTATGATGAAGTAAACAACGTCATTTTATGCTTAGACTGTTTCGAATTTGACAAAGTAAACGATGTCATTTTAGTCTAAGTTTCATTGTCGCCCTCCTCTCCTCTGTTTTGCTCTCAGCTTTTAAGAGACACTGTCACCCTCCTCTGTCTTGCTCTCACTGTCGTCCCTTCACAGCACCACCCCATCGCACTCCCTACTGGCATCGGCTGTCCTATCGTCGCGTTGCCCTGCTTCCCTACCGCCCTCATGTTTTGCTTCTTTGCCACCCACCCACCAAGGTAAAGTTCTTGAATCTTTTGATTGAAGATTTAATTTGTGAAATAATAAAATTTCTGAGATTGGTGCCATCTAGAGGGGGTTTTCGCAGACTTACACAGTCACATACATGATTTGATTGAAGATTTAATCTATAAAATACTGAAATTTCTAGGATTACTACCGCTAAAGGGTGTTTTGGCAAACTTACACATCACATACACGTGACTGTGAGTTTTCGAGAACTTATATGATTATATACACGCTCGTGTATGTGACCGTTGACGTTGTGTAAGTACGAAAAAAAAATTACAGTGACTTATAGAATCACCATGTAAGTCCGTGAAAATACTTACACGCCCATGTGTATTGTGTGACATGATCTTAGTGACTTACACGTTCACATACATGCCCGTATGGTGACCGTGTAAGTCACTGATAAGTGATAATTGATAAACTTTAAATCTATGCT
The DNA here is from genome assembly GCA_025629945.1 of Erythroxylum savannarum. NCBI lineage: Eukaryota > Viridiplantae > Streptophyta > Magnoliopsida > Malpighiales > Erythroxylaceae > Erythroxylum > Erythroxylum savannarum. Next base: position 13,274,774 of record JAOTAW010000003.1, read on the forward strand.
TATGATATATATTCTCCTATTCTCTTCCCTGTTTATGAATTATTAATTATGATTATGAACAAGATATATGTTTATATATTGATTGTTTCAGATGAATAAACAAATTCTTTCAGTAGAGAGTTGTAATCAGATACTCGAGACAGAGGTAAAAACTTTTAATCCCGTAACAAGTGAAAATAAAAGTCCAGGTCAATTGAGAAGTGAAGTTTGTAATCACTTCAATAAGACTAGATCAATGAACAGAGTAGAAAAAAAATCAAATATACGTATTATTAAAAAATATTGGCCAAGAGTTCAAAAGGTAAGACCTCTCATTTAAAAAGACATGTGAATTCGTGTAATAAAAAAATGATCGTATTAAGAGGTTAAAAAAAATTTCTCAAGCTATATATGAAAGGAAAAAATGAAATGACATCAACATCTTATGACAAAAACAGATCAAGATTTTTTATTGCTTCTATGGTAATTGGTGATGAATATCCACTATCTATAGTTGATTCCAAAAGATTTAAGATATTTTGCAACTCATTGTAACCAAACTTTAAGGTTCCAACTCAAAATACATTAAATAAGGACATTATAGAGATATACGAGGATAAAAGGACTTAAATTTTACAAATATTGTCGTGTATTAAAGGATGAATTATCATTATAGCAGGCATGTAGACAGCTAATAACCAAAAGAAGGTTTCTATGACGATGACGACACATTATCTTGACAATGACTAGACTCTATGTAATAAACTTTTAAGGTAATTTATATTCTTTAATATTTTTATCATTTACTTTTTCATTATGTTATGATTGATTTTGGTCATATTTGTACGTGATAGGTTCATTTATGTGTCAGGATCACATACAGGTGAAAAGTTGGCAACCGTGTTCAAAGACTGTTTGATAGATTGTAATATTGACACTAAATTCTCCACCATAACAGTCAAAAATTGTAGCACAAATGATGTTATGATTGAAAAGTTGACAAATAAGATACGGGTTAGAAGTTTGTTGTTGAGTGGAAGGTTATTTGCGAAAAATAAGTTGGATATGATAAAAGCAATATATTCGATTCAGGATAGTATAGTATATTGGAGTGCAATACCTAAAAGAGTTGAGAAATTTGAAGAAACTGCTTGAAAACTATGTATTCCAAGTACGAAGAAGTTAGTTTTGTCTTGTCTAACCGAAAGGAACTCAACTTTCAAAATGTTGGAGCCGACAATCTAATATGTTGATGTATTTACCAGACTAAGACAGAGAGATTCTCATTACACTTGTATACTTACCAAAAACCAATGACAGTTGGCTAGAGAACTTTATGTGAAGTTGAAATTACTTTATATTGCAACTGAATTGTGTATGGGAACAAAATATACAATTTCGTTTTACTGCTTTAACACTATGTATGAGATTAAAAAAAAGTTATATCTGATTGGATGTTTGATTTCAATGAGGTTATTTGTGTTATGACAAAGTAGATGATGAAGCTAAATTTTTTGACATATTGTTTTAGTCTTATCTGTACTGGACCTGAGATACAAGATGGAAGAGGTTAATTTTATATATAATTTGTTATATGGTGATTGAGCTCAAAAGCATACAGATTTAATTAAACAATTTTGGTATTATTTGTTTAATAATTATCAACTCAAAATAGACATAAATCAAGATCGGAATCGCAATAGTTCAGGCTATGCAACTCTGACTTCAATTTTCGATTTGAGTTCATCTTCTAAGAATAATTTGTTAATTTCACTTACAAAATTCATGAAAGAAAAAAGAGTTATGACTTTGTACAATATGATCGAGTTAGATAAATATTTGACAAAAGATTGTGTGGCCAGAGTTGACAATGTGCAGTTCGATTTATTATTATGGTGGAAGAGTTGTGAAAATAATTTTCCGATCATGCAAATAATTACACAACACCTATTATTAATTTCATCATCTATTGTTGCTTAGGAGTCTGCTTTTAGCAATGATGGTCAGGATCTTAATCCTCATAGTACTTAAACTTCATTTTCGTACTGTGAAAGCCCTTATATGTGCCCAAAATTGGTTAGATGATAAAGATATTAAGGGTAAAGTCTTTTTCTTTTTGATATATCAATTTGTCTATTTTTTAATATTATATTACCTTATTTTATTTTTTTAATGTATATTAATATAGCCGCAATAAATTATGCTTAGGTGACTAGTCATACATATACTCATACTCATCAATCAAGCAGACATTATTTTAATTATTTATTAACTATTACCAAGTACTTAATATTCTTTTAATTTTAATAATACAGTAATAAATATAAAGTTTCTACATACAGAAAAAATGATGCAAACTATTAAAGATCCTGACTACAACAATTAGCTGCTATCTCTAGTCTCCACTCTCCACTCTTAGTCTCTCAAAGGTCCTAGACTCCAAGTCCAAAATATTATTTCATGATTTTAATTTGAATTTTTGTAAATTGTGTCATTTAAAAAATTTGTGCATTACATCTATAGTCATTCACGATATTGCAATACACAATTAGTGTAAAAAAATTGATTGCATGCATTGACTAGTATCATATGATGGCATTTTAGGAGGCCAGAGTCAAATTACAAAAGAACTTCAATGTTCTTATTAAGAATTTAATGAAATATAAAAGAGCAAGGAGTTCATTCTAGCTTGAATTTCTTACGTCTCAGCTCCAAATGATGTGACCTAGTTAACTTTGACACCCCCATAGTCTGTAAAGACTTTATCCCTTAAACAATGTGCAGGCAACGAGGATGCTTGGATTTTGTTTGAGAAATAAAATCAATAAACGACCTCTAAGTCAGACGCTAAATTAAGAGTTTTGCTTTTGCCGTCTTGTATGCCAAACACTTCTGAACTGAAAATGCTCCACTTTTCTTAGTCCAGCTAAAGACAAATACTGAAGTCCAAGTTCCATCACCAATACAATGTCTAAGTTAATACTGCTAACCTAGCAAAAGCGCCTACGAACTAAAATTTATTTGATCATTTAGCACAAATACTCAGACAGCACATAGAATTCCATTTACAACCCCACATAACAGATATTACTGCATCAAAGAAGGCAAATAATTTTAAATAAAAGAAGCCAAATTTTAAAAAAAGAATAACATAAATCACCTGATACCAGATCCGGTGGCGAAAATCAAAACCGTCTTAAAATTCTCAGGCGGATCGATACGATCAATCTCGAAACCCTTGCCAATGGCTTGAGTCAACTCCACCACATCACCTCTCTTGAGACCGCATAGCAGCTCCGCTGTGGTGCCAGCTACGCTCTTCACCAAGAACTGAAAGGCACCGTTGGACGCGGCGTAGGACGGGGACGAGGCTATGGCGAGGAAGGACGGCTTTTCGACGTCGGGGACGCGGAGCTGGAGGTACTGGCCCGGGCGGGTGTGTGAGTTGGCGAGGTCGGGATAGTCGGAGACGTCGATGGATACGTGGAAGAGGGAATCGGCGGCGGGGGAGATCTCCGAGAGCGGGGCTTGGGTCCAGAGAGTGGTGTCCTGGCGGACGGCGGCGACGGCAACAGAGGAGATGCGGCGATGGTGGCGGAGGTTGAGAGGAAAAGTTAGGCGGCGGAGGGGAGACATAGGAAAGTGAGAGGGGATAGTAAGAGTTGCATGGAGCAGAGATTGTGGGGGACAAGTGTAGAGTGTTGGAGACATGATATTAGGAGGAGTTGGCTGTTGGAGAAGGTCGTTAGGTCCTGGAGCTTTGGCGGCTTTGCCAGTACTATTACCATCTACTATAGAAAAATTAGATTAATCGTAATTATTTTAATAATTGATTGACATAATTTTATAAATTTAAAAATTAATTAATTTTTATTTAAAACTTTTTCTTTAATTAAATTTTAATATTCTTAATATACAATTATATTTTAAATTTTGTTCAATTTTTATTATACATACTAATTTTATATATATTTAAATTTTTAAATTGTAAGCTTTTTCAACCTGATTTTCAAATACGTGCACGTGTCAGTGCCTTGATTGATCGTTGAGGATAGAGTTAGAAACGGCATCGAATTCTTCAGTTCGACTTCAATTGTTGTTTTCAGAGAGATGACGTCAAAACCAATTCTCCATGAGACAAATACAGGCCAAACCAATTAGGCTATACCGTGCTCCAATTATATTTGAACGCACAACTACAAGTAACTAACTAAACAAAACTAACCCAAATTGTATATTGAATTTTAAAGCACGAATATTAATTAGAAGAAGCGGTTTTGCTGACAATGAGAGGCTATGTGATTAATCAGGACAGGAGCACAAGCTGATTGAAAATAATTTTCATAAAGGGAAGATGAGGAAACAAAAATGTACATGTCGGCCTTACAAGTATCTTTTCCAAATTGAAATAATCACACAAAGGCAGGACAGGCCCCATATATAATTTCCTCTTTCACACTCTACAAACATAACATTAAAGAATAGAAAATGGGGCCTGGCGGGGAAAAATCCTTCAAAAGCTGAACATCCTCTTGTTGTTGGCATCTCGCCAGCATCATCTAGGTTATTGATTTTCTCAGTTACAAGGACAAGCGAACAAACGACAAGGTAAAATGATTTCTTGATTGTTTTAGGCAGCAGATTCCTTGGCGATCTTTTCAGCCTTGGCAATGACCTCTTCGATGCCTCCAACCATGTAAAACGACTGTTCAGGAAGATCATCGTATTTCCCATCCAAAACTCCCTATCAACCACACAGTACATAAACAAAATCATCCCAAGACATCACCATCTTCACATGTCGCATACAATCCATCAAACATGCATGTTTACAGCATAGCTCAGAAGGTTAATGAACCTCTAAGATGAACAATGCCGCAAAAACAATACCACAGACTAGTAGCACATCCCCATAACGGAAGGATTTCATGGAAATAGACATAATAAGGCAAAAAGTATATATGTAATTCTGTTACTCCACATGAGAGAGAGAGTACCTGGAAGCTGCTTATGGTTTCTTTTAACTCGACATACTTTCCAGGGGCACCAGTAAACACTTCAGCAACATGGAAGGGCTGGCTCAAGAACCTTTGCATTTTACGAGCCCTGGCAACTGTCAACTTGTCATCTTCACTGAGCTCATCCATACCCAAAATGGCAATAATATCCTGCAAGTTCTTGTAGTTTTGGAGAACCTTCTGAACTCCACGAGCAGTGTTATAATGTTCCTCACCCAAAATATGTGGAGACAGCATACGAGATGTAGAATCAAGAGGATCCACAGCAGGATAGATGCCAAGCTCAGAGATCTGTTCAATATGAATTGTGCAAGACACTTAAGGTGGGATTTAAGCCAATAATTACATGGCTGCTTCACATAAAAATAACATTACCTGTCTTGACAGCACAGTTGTGGCATCCAAGTGAGCAAATGTGGTAGCAGGAGCTGGATCTGTTAAGTCATCAGCAGGCACATAGATGGCTTGCACAGAGGTAATGGAACCTTTCTTGGTTGTTGTAATACGCTCCTGAAGGCTTCCAAGATCTGTGGACAAAGTTGGTTGATATCCAACAGCAGATGGGATACGACCAAGTAAGGCAGACACTTCTGAGTTGGCCTGAAGGAGACAAAAGAAAAACCATAGCCAATTTTCATATTAGCTACCATAAAAAAAGGATTATTTCATTTAGCTGCTAGAAATCAGGTGTTACTTGATATCTTGGAATAACAATGGTTGATAATTCATCTTCATTGCTATTGATAACCAATAGATGTCCATATTTAGTAAAAGTATTTTGTAGCATCAGTTGACCAAGTACAAAATGATAACAAAGATGTATTTTCTTTTGATTTCAATACCTATAATGCTCTGGTAATGACGATCATTTATCACTACACAATTGAAAGTCAAGCTGATCAGCAAACGATAAAATTTGAACTCTGCCAATGTAATCAGCCAATGAAAAAAATATAAAATTTGAAACCATATTGCAGCCCTTTTAATTGTAACCAAATGGGGTTGTAAGAAATAAAGATCCCTAAATCGGTTAATCCCAATTTTTCCAATAACAGGAGATGGACTAACAGCTATTAAATACTCCAATTCTATGATTTCATTTGCATTCTTACCTGTGTAAAGCGGAAAATGTTGTCAATGAAAAGAAGCACATCTTGTCCTTCAGCATCACGGAAATGTTCAGCCACAGTTAGCCCAGTGAGACCAACACGAGCACGAGCACCAGGTGGCTCGTTCATTTGACCATATACAAGAGCACACTTGCTTTCGGACTAAGATCACAAAAGATAACCAACACAAATAAACTATCTTGAACTGCAAAATTATGCTCCACTAGAGGAAATAACTTAATCAAAAAACAGACTCCAACCTGTTTATCCCCTAGCTTAATGACTCCACTCTCCATCATTTCCCTGTACAGGTCATTACCTTCACGTGTACGCTCTCCAACACCCGCAAACACTGAAAAACCACCTGAAGACACAATGCAATGATTAGAAAAGTGAGAAATATACTCAAGTTATAGTCAACATCACTATTTGCATAGGACCAACCATGAGCTTTTGCAACATTGTTGATAAGTTCCATGATAAGCACAGTTTTCCCAACACCTGCACCACCAAATAGCCCAATCTTGCCTCCTCTTTGGTATGGAGCAAGAAGATCAACAACCTACAGAGAAGGCAGCAAAATTCAATTACACACATAAGTTCAAACAGCCCACACTGTAGATAGAATTAAGATGTCAGGTTCTCTGGCTTTGATAAACATATCAAGTACCTTGATACCAGTTACAAGTATCTGCTGCTCTGTGGCCTGATCAACAAAAGCTGGGGCTTCCCTATGAATAGGCAAGTAGTGATCGGTCTCTGATGGGATATTGAAACTTAAGTTTAGATATTTTGTGCAATAAAACTAATCATTTTATGATCAAAAGACTAAAGATTGATTGAAAACTTACTGATATCGCCTCTCTCATCAATGGCCTCCCCAATAACATTCATGATACGACCAAGAGTAGCTCTACCCACAGGCACCTGTTAAGAACATAAAAAATTAAATTGAATTCCATTTTCAAAAAAAATAAGAATCATTAGCGTAAAACTATCTCACTCCAAATGTCTTCATGAACCCCAGGAAAGAAACAAATTGATATCATTTAGATAATTCGATACTAGACATATATTATATCATTTTAGACGTGAAGCTTCAAACCAAATTATGGATAACCTTTCATGTTTCTAGAAATAACCAGTCTACTCACTTCAACCTAAAACAAACAAACAAACAATTAATGAGTAAAATGACCAATTTAACACCAAACACATCCCATCCAGAAAGAACATGGCCCAAACCATCATCGAACCTTCCATTTATCCTTATCGAGCTATGTAATAGGTTGCCCCTAAAACATTACTCTCATTTCAAATCTTCTTTTCCACATTCTCGGAAACCAAACAATTAGATCCATGACACATTCCATTAGCACAAAGGTTACTATCATTGTCAATAAAACATGAACCTCTTTCTTGAACTCTAAAATTCATGGAAAACCACCGAATCGGATCTCCAACTACAATTAGATACCCCGTCAGGCAGGCGACTCAATCAATCCCTGTTTGAAACAAGATTCGGAACATCACCCCTATAAGACAAAGAGTTAAAGCTCCCACATTTCCCACTAAAATCTAGTACAACCCACATTTCTCTAAGATAAGAGAAGAAAAAAGAACTCACAGTGATAGGGGATCCAGTGTTAAGCACGCGCTGACCTCTGACCAAACCCTCAGTACCATCCATAGCAATGGTCCTCACAGTATTCTCTCCCAAGTGCTGCGCCACCTCGAGAACCAACCGGATCGGGTTGTCCAGAACCTCCAGAGCCGTCAAGATCGGCGGTAGACCCTCATCGTACCTAACATCGACGACGGCACCAATAACCTGACAAACCTGTCCAATAGCGCCTTTTCCAGTGAACTCATCGGTGATCTTACCGCCGGCTTTCTTGGCATCCAATTTAGCAGGAGGGGGCTGAGGAGCGGCAGCTGCAGAGGAGGCGTACTCAGCTGCACGTGTAAGAAGGTATCCATAAGGAGACGCGCGGCGTGTGGAGGAAATGGAAGGTGAAGAGAGCTTGGGGCTTGGGTTAGAGAGTGGAGATCGGCGAGTGGATGATCGGAGCAGAGAGGATAAGAGTCTGCGTGAAGCCATTGTCTTGGGCTTCAAAGTAGAGGAAGAAGACAGAGACAGGCGATAGACTTTAGGGTTTGTAAGACTATATAGTCATTTCCCTACACGTGGCAGGTATAGAAAATTTGGATAATTTTATAATTTTTTAAATTACAAAATAATCTTTCAATATATTATTATATAAACATATAATTTATAAATTTTATATCAAATATGTACCTAAAAATTACAATGATAAAATTTTAAAATAATACAAATCTATCTATTTCTATTAATATTACCTTTTACACATTAATCTATCTATTTCTATTAATATTACCTTTTACACATTATTAATTTCACACATAAACAATAATCATAATTAATATTGAAAAGATCGTTTAATCATCGTACAAATATAAAATTAAGGATAATAGACAGTATTAAATATATTATAATTTCACCATATAATAAAGAATAATTATATCAAAACATTAAATAGAAATAATAATAATAAAGTTCAATGTCTTGCACCAAAAATTTGTGACAAAGAACAAAACTAATAAGAAGCCAAATATGGAACAAAAAAATTTACAATTAAAAGTTCTAAATTTATATTACATATATAGAATCATGATCATCATCATCATTATCCAGTTGAATTTCACACTAATGCGAGGTCTAGGGAGATTTAATAGTACACAGCCCATATACATATATACATATATGTTAGGCTCCAATTTTTTTTTATTTCTTTATTTATTATTCTTTTGATTTTAATTGTTTTAAAATTGTTTTAATTAGTTGAGTCTTTACATTAGCTAGGATGAACGGGAATTAGAAATTAGAATTATAATTAAGTTAGGTGGTGTTATAAGGAAGTAGAGACACATAAGACAAAAACAAGGGCAAAAAGGGAAAGTCCTTGTAAGTGAAGGGAAAAATTGGAAGGAATAGGCTTGGTGTGTTAAATTAAAAGAAGAAGGAGAGGAGTTGTCGTAGAACATAAAGAAGAAG
>JAOTAW010000003.1:13303096-13313888 GCA_025629945.1 Erythroxylum savannarum
AAGCCTTTCGTCTGATTTTTGTTAGGATTACATTTCGTCTGCTTTTCTTCTTTCTTTGGTTGTCATCAAAATCATTCAATACGTAAAGTCATTTTGACTTAACAGGCTATGCACTCCGAAGAAGATGGGCGGTATAGGCTTTCGGGATTTATACTGTTTTAATCTTGCGATACTTTGAAAGCAGGGTTGGCGATTCTTGACTCACTCGTCTTTGCTGCCGAGCAAGCTGTTCAAAGCAAGGTATTTTCCGGATGGTAATTTTCTTTAGGCTAGAGAAGGTCGGAACCCTAGTTTTATTTGGAGGAGCATTTTCTCAACTTAACATTTGCTGGGTAAAGGAGCTCATTGGAGGGTGGGAGATGGAAATTCAATCTCGGTTTTTAACGATCCTTGGTTGAATTGCGACGAGGGCTTCTTTGTGCGTTCTGATCCGCTGACCGGTATGGAGAATTTGAAGGTTAGTGATCTTTTCAATTCGGATAATTCGGGGTGGGAATATTCTTTTGTCAATGGCATTTTAAATCCGGATGATGCTCTGCAAGTTTTCAAAATCCCTATTTCACCGTCTTTGCCTTCTGATCGCTTCTGTTGGCATTTTACTAGGGATGGTTTGTATAATGTTAAATCAGGGTATAGGATTGCTACTGGTCAGTTTTCGTCTATTTCATCTTATATGATTGATGGCCACTGGAATTCTCTCTAGAATGCTCAACTTTCCCCGAAAGTTAAGGATTTTCTGTGGAGGTTATTGAGTGACTTTGTGCCTTGCAAACAGAGACTGTTAGCTAGGGGTGTACGCCTTGATGCTTCTTGCAACAGATGCGGTCTACTAGAATCTATAGACCATGTGATGCTCACTTGCCCCTTCGCTCGATGAGTGTGGAATATTGCAAGTATCACTTTACAGGGTGATGACATTAAAAGTTGTATATCTTAGGTGTTAGTTGGTAAAAACTCTGCTTTGGGCCATCGGATTTCTGTGATTTGTTGGAGCCTTTGGTTCCATCGAAATTTGTTGTGTTGGGAGCAGAAGGATACTCATCTGACTGTTATCATATCTTTTGCTGATGAGTTTCTTGCGAATTGGAAAGAGGCAATCTGTGCTTTTGGTCAGATACAATTTAACTGTAACACCCTTTCTCGTTGTCAAACTTGGTGTAAGCCTGATGAGGGATGGTTGAAGTGTAATGTTGATGCCTCGGGCTCGATAGGAGAACATAGATCGGGTTTTGGGGTTGTCCTCCGGGACGATGATGGTCGTTTTGTTAAGGCTCTTTCGGGTCACATTCCTAGCTGTGTGGATGCTTATCTTGCTGAAGCAATTTCCATCAAAGAAGCTCTAACTTGGCTTAAGGATCAATGTATGGACAAGGTTATCATTGAGTCAGATTGTTTAGAAGCTATTAATCATCTAAATAACTCTTCTAATAGTCTGTTAGAGGTTGGGACTGTGTTGGCTGATTGTCTCTCTTTTAAGAACAACTTCCATTCTTTGTCCTTCCATTGAACTTCACGGAATGCTAATAAGGCTGCTCATATGTTAGCAAGGGTGGCTTTATTACATACAAACTGGTTTGTGTGGGATTCTATCCCAAGCAGTATTGTTTCTGTTCTTTTTTATGACTGTTAGTCGCTTGTTATCAATTCAGAAGAGGCTCTAGGTTCGGGTGTTATAGGGTAAAGCCTTTTGGCTTTGGATTTAGGTGTTTCTTCTGGTTTGATTTTCTCGTTTTTTTAATGAATTTGCTTTGCCTAAAAAAAAAGTATAAGGGATATAAATTTCTAATATTCTCTATTAGTTTGCATAACATAATTTATTTGTTCATGGATGTTTGATATGTTTAGGTTCTAGATTTTACATTTTTATATATTCATACATGAATATATAACTTGTATTATGAGCCAAAGGTCATACAAGAGAGGACTTAGTGAAAAGAATATGAAAATATCAAGTTGAACTAATCAATTAAGGATCATAAAAGGATAACCAAGCCACTTTATAAGGAAAGATAAGCGCTGACATTGAAACAATAAAAGAGTGTCTGGATATGGAACCAAATTGTCGCTAGTATGAGAAGTATGTCTAATATCGGTCTTTAAGTGAGCAACACTTTAGAGAAGTAGAATAAAACTAGCACCAATAGTAGTAAAGTGTGTTTCATAACAATGGCGTCGAAGTGAACTTAGCTTATGCATTTATGCTTACATATACTTAGGTTTAAATGTTTTGGATGTTTTATCTGTGAATAATTTTAACTAACTTTTATTTTTAGTTTAGATTGTTGACTTGAGAATATTGAAATTCTGAATGCTTATTAGATTTTATTATTTATAAGTCTCCACTGACATGGAGTGATGTACGGATTACTTTACATTAATATTAAGGATAATAATGTTCTAAGTGTGAGGGGTAGTATTAAGTTGATATAACTAAATGAAAATTTTCAAATTTTTTAGTTTTTAGTTTTTGTTCTTAAGTTATTTAGGTTTTTATTAGTAGCCTTAAGTTGATGGTATGAGTTTATACATGATTCTATACTAAGATTTATGAGAAAAATTTTATTGCATAATATGATTAAGTGATTATAATGCAAATTTTAACTTAGTGATTACTAGGAAATTGAATTAAGTGATTATAACTTAATTTGACTGGGGTAATCTCGAGAGGAATTTGCCTCATTTTATATATCTTTGTTTCTTATGTAAATATCTTATTTAATTATGAATTTTTAGAACTTAAATTTCATCTTTTTGAGATCATACGCAAGATTTGTGCAAGTATTAAAATGATAAAGAAATTTAAGAAATGATAAAGAAATTTAAGATTTGAGTTTGAGTCAAATTGCCTATCTTTTTATACATTAATCTATTTGCGAGCTCCTTTGATCCTCGTATAAATTTAAAGCCCTTTCATTGGTAACCCTTTCTTAAAGAACCTTGAACTTACAAAGAAATCAAGTATTTACTCCCTAATTCATGATTAGTAGAACTTTTACTTGTATTTTATTTTTTTAAAAAATGAAATACAAGAAAATAAGCGTGGAATAATTGGTAATCAACCATAATGATAAGGGCTCATAAGTATTAGCCCAAGTTAAACATAAACTGGATACCATTGATTTTCCTATGAGTCATAAACGTAATTGGAGTTTATGGAGTTTTGATCCAAGAGATTCTTGGCCGAACGATGATTTCGAGCTCATTCCCTTCAGGATCATGCATAAAATCAATGTAGGGTTGGGCTTGGGCTTATGCTTGGTTCAATTGCTAACTAAAACTCTTGTTCATGCCTTCAATTGAGAATTGGATAATGGGTTGATTCCTGGGAAGTTGAATATGGAGGAAGCTTATGGGTTGAACTTGCAATGTGCGGCGTCATTGATGGTGCATCCCAAAATAAGGTTGTCCCTAAAGTCTTACAAGAGTTGTATTTGAGAGAATTAATTTGTGGTATTTTGATGGAAAATAGGAGTATTGTATGTCAAGATCGAGAGGAATATAATTAGTGACTTAGGGTTTCAATCCTTAAATTTCAATTTGGGTACAAATTAGGAGCCCCCTTTTATTTAAGAAGAAAGCCATATTAGTCCCATTGATGGATCCCTTACGAGAATGTCTTAGGTTCCATCAATTTGAACGATGACAAATGCAAGGTTTAAGTTGGATTTTTGCAAAATATAACTTTTTACGAATAAAAAAGAAAACCACAAATATACAAGTAATGAAGTCTATCAAATTATTTGAAAAGTTAATTTTAAATATTTCCAGTAACGTATGGGATACGACCCTATGTTATTCTCATATAACAAAACTATATATTGCTTGCTACACACTAATGCTAAAATATATTATCAATAACATATTTATTTTACGTCAATTATACGAAAATTTATCTAATTATGAATTTAGAATCTTTTGTAAACATTCTTAAAATTAAACTCTAATTATTGCTACCATATGAACATTAACTGTATATGACATAAAACCCAAAATTAGTCTAATATTACTTTAGGGACCTTTTTGGTCTTTTTCTTGGGTGCTAACTCCAGCACCTACACGTGCGGAATGCTATGTGTATGTGCCTATAACTTGTACGACACATGCCTAATATGCGACAAGACTTAAAACATGTGCATGATATGTGGCGTGGTGTAACACACTCGATGACACGTAAAGGCGTAAAACGCTTATGGCACATACACCTCACGCATCGCGCATGTCATATATGTTCCTCCAAAAGCGTGATACCGACTTCGGGGCCACCGCCTCCCTGCATGCCAGAGGTGGTGGCCCCTTTAGGCTCTAACTCACATCCTGCCAACTCATTTTCTGTGACTTCTCATCAAATTTTTTATCGTTATTTCATTGAAAATAGTTTTTCACCTAATTTTCCTTCGTTTTTTAATCTAAGTAAAAAATAAAATATGCATTCAAATAAAAATAGACTAGTCTCAGTTTCTCCAATTTCTTTATATATAAAAACTTGGTTTAAATAATGCAATCATAAAACATGTCTAATACCATATATTAAGCTTTCAACAACTTTATATATCAGTACTAGATCAATCATAAATTCAGTATTCATAATAATATACCATGATATATAGTGACGAAATCCATAGTCGCTCCCTTAGCGGACAAAAGTTGCAATTTTTAATACTGAAACTAACTATAACCCTTAACATTGAAAGTTAAATTATTTATCATTAGGCTGAGAGTGAGACTGAGAGAGTAGGCCAAAAGTTTCTTTCCATACGATACCAAAAAGGTGTCTTGTCAGTGAGGGGTTTTAAGCAAATGTCACTATCAAATTCAGTGTCCTAGGGCCACATCATAGCCTCAAAGAAACAATATGAATTATCTTGTCTTGAAAAACGCTTGTCCTTTTTTTCTAGACTAGTCGTATAATTGGTTTTTCTTTCTATTTAAAAAACAAAAAGCTTGTCCTTAGCATTCATTAACTTGGTGTCAAATTCTGTAACACAAAATCGGAATTTAGTTTTTGCAGGTTTAAACCGAATTCAACTTTATTTGATAATGCGTTGAATGAATGATTTGACAACACATAGATTTACGTGTGCAAGAATATACTGCCACAAATTGGAAATAATTCAATTTAATCTAATTAGAGTTACTTACAGTTATCATTATATTAATCTTAATACAAATAACTCGAAAAACTTTTAATTTTCTTTTAAAAAGAAAATTTTGTGAATTTACATTTTCTTTAGAACTTATATAAGTTATATTGTATTTTTTTCTTAAATTAAAAAAGATAAATCATAATCATTCTCGAAAAAAAAACATAAAAAAACAATCATTTTCAAATAGACAATATTTTTATTATATGATAACAATAGTTTTTTGATTAAATTTAAAATTTTACCCCCATTGTATCAATTAACATCTACTACTAACAAATATTCAAGCCCCAAACCTCTATTCCTAAGTTTTGATAAATTCTTACTCAAGCTATTTAACTCATTTTAGTTCTTACAAAGAAGAGATCTATCTTAAAAAAAATGAGTAAAACATCTTTCTTTACTTTTGCAAGAAAATTTAAGTGTTTGCATCATATATATACAGTCCGAAAAATAAAAAATTATTTCGAAACTTTTTCAAAGTCCAGAATTTATGTGTCTATATAAGAAAATATTATTAAACCTAGCTGAAAATTATCAATTTACATACATGTTCATAACATATATATATATATATATATATATATATATAAGAATTCATGGCATTTACATAAATCAATCATTCATATTTAATAATGTACTTTGTGTGTAATCTCTTTTGTTATTCGATCTTTTACTTGTCAGGTTGTCGCAAATTACAACGACCAAAACAGATTGTCTCTAATAGTATCCACGCAAAAATCGAAAAAATTAACTAAATCAAACTTTTTGATTCGAAAATAACTAGAATAAAGATAAAAGTGTTAACTCTCTCCTTTATTCTGTAGAGAGCAAAAACGTTAAAGAGAAAGAAAAGAGAAGAAGACGATAAAGCTTAAAAGATGGTTTTTATATATGTTAGTGAATATATAAAACCAATTAAGTTGGCATCACATAACAGCTTAAGCTGTTGTGGTGAAATGGTCGTTTAATATAGTATCAGAGCCTTTATAATCAAGTGGTCGTAAGTTCAAATCCTACCACTTACCTATTATTCAGCACAAGGTAAAGTGGGTCTGTATAAGTTTCAAGCCTAAAGCGTTTTCACTTGCGGGAATGTGTTAGTGAATATATAAAACCAATTAAATTAGCATCACACAACAGCCTAAATTATTGTGATAAAATGGTAGCTTAATAATATACTTGTTAAAAACTTTTCTTACAAACATCTACCTTCCTTTTTAGCTTTTTTTGCCTTTTATTGCTTTTGTCCTTTATCATTAAAAGATAATAAATGTAACTTACTAAAGAAGACTCCCATTTTTTATATTGCATACACTTTATCAACTTTTTATGATTTATGTGTTAATTATTTTATAAAATTAAAGTGGTATTAATTTTTTAAGAAATAAAAATATAAAAAAAATTCGTAATTATTTCGTTACACTCGAAATCGAATTTTGTCCAAATTTTGCAACAGCTACTCCTTTGTTGTTGTATTAATAAACTAATATCATATAAACAATATAATTTTCATAATCCAAATATCAAATTAAACTTTTGTGATGAATGGTTTCAGACATAAGATTCACGTTGAGAGTACGTTTCGTTTAAAAATAAGCTTGTTTATAAAGGGTTAAAGAAGTTGAATTTTATTTACCAAAAAAAAAAAGAAGTTGAATTTTTTTTAAAAAAATTGTTATCGTTATTGGGTGTTGTTAACACTTCTTTACTTTTCAAGTTTTTATGAGGCAACTTCTAATGACATCTGATGCTCATTTTCTTAGTTTTCTTTAAATTTAAATTATAAATAATATATTCGTATTTTGAATCACTGCAAAAATCTTGATTTATATTTTATTGGTGGAAAAAGATCAGTTATACCACGGGACAGCGTTCTACGTCATCGTCATTCATAAATCACAACATATAAAGGTGACAGATGGACATCAATCTACGGAACGTGTTATAAATAGCAGGCTGGAGCGTGCCAGAACGCTTGTCTCGCTAGTCATATCCAGCTCAAGCTCATCTCTGAACAAAATATACATTTATTTAAGTATTAATTATATCTCCATGGGAGATAACAAGAAGATTTTGGAAGAGAGTTTACTGGTAGAAGACAGTGGAGTAGAACGGCAAGAGCAAGGGCGTGTGGTAGGTCTAAGATGGCAAGTGTTGGTTCCAGAAGTGAAGCAGGTGTGTTACATAGCAGGGCCAATGGTGGCCGTGACTCTCTTGCAGTATTTATTACAAGTCATATGCTTGATGACGGTTGGTCACCTCGACAAGCTTTCTCTCTCTAGCACTGCCATAGCCATTTCTCTCTCCTCCGTCAGTGGTTACATTGTTCTTGTAAGTAACTCTTATTTATGATTTCCATAAATATCAGTCTGATGTGCAGTTCTCCTTCCTTCTTTTTCCGCTTCTCTGCTCCTTCTTGGTTCGTCATGACCCATGACTCAGTCGGCGCACACATATATTATATCAATATCATTTTCTTCAATATTATCCTTCCGTTTTTACAAGGAAAATTTCACCATCATCAGAATTGATTTTCGTTATTAAATTCTAACATTGACTTACTTGCCGAAACTTTAATTGTAACTAATCGTATGATAACCTTTTCCTATGATGATTCAGGTTTAATCACGTTATTTCATTTCTCTTCATGTCTGGTATAAGATGCTATGTTAAAGTATATGAAGGATTGTGATGACTTAGTCACATTGTGAATTTGTTTGGAATATATGTATAACAAATTCAGATTTAAGTATTGAAATTTAAATTAAAAAATATTAAAAGTTCATGAAAAACCGTATCTCCGTATTAGAATCCATTTCATTTCACTGTTGAGGAACCGAGAGAAGTCTAATGAAACGAAACATTAAAAAAGAAGAAAAAATTGGCACCGCTCAATGCGATCACGCGTATGAGTCACATCTATTTTCTTGCATTCATTCATGGGGAAACAGCCAAAGCTCCCAGGCCCAGGTCCGACCTTTGGTTGATTTGACTGGTCGATCTAATCACAAACGAGGAAGCAAACTGACCTAGGTGGCAAGGTGACACGACTAAGGATGAAAAATTGGTGATGAACTAGGATTCGACTGGTCTTTTTGCTGGTACACTTGTTATATCTTTCTGTTAAAAAAGAAAAAAACTTTGTCCTATCCTCTCCAAACTACTGTTACACTCAAGGAGATTAGTTTGGACCAATGGTATTGGTCATCGAATAATTATTTATAAATTAATTGATTATTTTTATTGAATAAGAAAATTTATGTTATAAAAATTAAAAATAACAAATTTTATTATTTATAATAATAGTGATGACTGCCCACCCTTTTCCATAGTAATAAACAGAAGAACAAAATGTTCTCCATCTTTTACTGGATTGACACCCAAACGGAATGTATATTGAAGGTACCTTGATAACTTGGATGAAAGATGGGGTAGTGCCCGTCGCTTTTGAGCTTTTACAGCTACTGTTTTCCTTTATGAACATCAGAAAATGGAAGGAGTGGATACTAAGATGTAAAACTAAATCTAGTTCCAAAAAAAATAAATAAAATAAATAAAATCTAGTTCCCAAGTGATTATTCTATCTGACATGTATGTTTGTTGTTCATCCTACATACAGCTAGGAATGGCTAGTGCATTGGAGACTCTGTGTGGGCAAGCTTATGGCGCACAGGAATATCGTAAATTGGGGATTGAAACTAATACTGCAATCTTCTGCTCGTTATTGTTCTCTATCCCTCTGTCTGTTCTATGGATATTCATGGGAAAGCTTCTTGTTTTAATTGGCCAAGATCCTGCTATTTCACACGAAGCAGGAACGTTTCTGGCTTGCCTGACGCCAGGACTTTTTGGCCATGCGGTTCTTCAGCCGCTTATTAGATACTATCAGGTGCAAAGTCTGGTCATTCCACTGCTTGTAGGCTCTGGTGTCGCGCTTTGCATACACGTACCTCTATGCTGGGCTTTAGTAAACAAGACTGGTCTGGGAAACAATGGAGCAGCATTTGCTATGTGTATATCTATTTGGTTGAATGTCATTTTCCTAGGGGTTTATATGAAGATCTCTTCTGTCTGTGCTAAAACTCGGGCGCCATTTACTCGAGAAGCGCTCCGAGGGGTTGGGAAGTTCTTCCGATTTGCTATTCCATCTGCATTAATGGTCTGGTAAATATATACATACATATATATATATATATATATATTTGTTTCTCACTCTTAATTTGCTTCAATATTTCTCTGAAACATGTCTTTGATCCTGTACTCATTTTGATTCCTGTAGCTTCGAAAGTTGGTCATTTGAGCTAGTTGTCTTGCTCTCGGGGCTTTTACCAAATCCAGAGATCGAAGCCTCAG
This sequence comes from Erythroxylum savannarum, assembly GCA_025629945.1. NCBI lineage: Eukaryota > Viridiplantae > Streptophyta > Magnoliopsida > Malpighiales > Erythroxylaceae > Erythroxylum > Erythroxylum savannarum. Next base: position 13,312,594 of record JAOTAW010000003.1, read on the forward strand.
TGCTCTCAGTGTGGTATGTTTTTCATGAGTGAAAAACATATTAGGAGATGATAATTGTGCGGTGTCACTTATGAGTCTTACTAACAATACCTTCTCGGATGATTCTTGCAAATGCTCGTACAATTGACATTTGTTATCTATCTCACTGTGCAGTCTCACAACTATTTCAACTTTGTTTTCAGTAGCTAATGCACTTGGCGCGGCTGTAAGGTATAGCTTCGGCAGGCTACTATTGTTTCTATACTTCTGTTCCATATGGTACTAACTAGCTCTGATAAATAAAAATTTCGCTTTAACCACAGCACTAGAGTTTCTAATGAACTTGGAGCTAGGAATCCACAAGGAGCCCGTACAGCTGTATATGTTGCCATCTCTCTTGCAATGCTAGAGACGCTAGCGTTGAGCTCAATACTCTTTGCCTGCCGTAGTTTCTTTGGTTACGCTTTCAGCAACGACGAGAAAGTAGTGAATTACGCCACGAAAATGACTCCTCTGGTTTGCATTTCGGTAATTCTGGACAGTTTACTAGGAACATTGTCAGGTACGCAATGATCAATTCAAATGTGATGGTCATCCAGGTAATAATCCAGTGGTTTATTTATTAGCTTTTTACTTGATTGTTTCAGGAGTTTCAAGGGGATGTGGATGGCAGCACATTGGGGCTTACATTAACCTCGGGGCTTACTATCTTGTGGGGGTTCCAGCTGCTGCCATTTTAGGTTTCCCTCTAAATTTAAGAGGCTGTGGCCTGTGGATCGGAATTCAACTTGGTTCCTCTGTGCAAATAGTTCTACTTGCTATTGTTACAAGCTGCATCAACTGGGAAAAGCAGGTGGTGTATCACTTTCAACCATACACTTTTGAACTCGACTTATAATTTCACTTGGTTCTTTTTTCCTCTGATTTCCTCCCAGGTAAATAAGGCAAGAGAAAGGATATTTGAAGGAAGGTCTGAGGTCGATAAAGTATTAATTTAGCACCGCCGTAACTGATTAATGGGATAAAATATTTCATTTCGGGCCAGTTTGGTTGAGCTTTTATTAGTAGAGCTTTTATTTCATTTCGGGCCAGTTTGGTTGAGCTTTTATTAGTAGAGCTTTTATCAGTAAAGCTTTTGTCAGTAGAACTTTTCTGATAAGAGTTTTTTTAAAAAATCAGTTAGCTGTTTGGCTGTCAATTTAAAAAACAACTTTTTTTAAAAAGCTTCGTTCAGTAGACTGTTTGGCAACATAAAAATAAAAAGCACTTTTATTAATTTTAACTATATATTTTTTTATAATAAAATTATTTATACT
>JAOTAW010000003.1:13361571-13371777 GCA_025629945.1 Erythroxylum savannarum
TGCTAGTCTTTTTACGTTCTATTAATGTCCAATCTTAATAGAACAATGACTAGGAACATTTTAGGAATAATACATAATGCAATATGAATCTCATAATTATAATCTCGTTATAATTTCATTTGCAATGTATAATTATCCCATGGACTTTATCATATATATCTGAACATGTATAAGATAAAGAATGCCTTTAAATAATTTGTCACTAAACTACAACCAAAGCGATTGGCTGCAGGGCATAAACCAACACTAAACTCATCAACCAAGCCCCACGCAACTTGTATAACTCGATGAGAGGCACTTCAAGACCTCCCAGTCCCACCACCACTGATCTATCCCGACAAACCTCTTCCACGTCTTTTCAGAAACAAACAATAAGTAAGGTAACAGATTTGGCTTAGTATAATGATATTCGTATCCTATGATCCATATTTGATCAAATAAAAGAACTACTCGTATCAATTTGTTTATCCATTGAATTACAATTCTACTTTTTTGTTTAAAAGCAAAGCAAAAGAACTCACTAATTTTTAATGCTATAGGAAGATGGTCAATACTCTCACTCACTTATTAAGACAACACAAGATTTTATGAAATAAGTAACAATTTATACATAAATCATGAATTTAATTTATTAGCAAATTATACATTTAGTAAATAAACTTTTTTATCCTCATCAAGGTACAATATATCATATACTATTAAAAATCCTTGATTATATCAATTTTGTGAAGTACTTCATAGTGTAACAATTTCTTTAATTGAATTGCTAATGTCGATCAATAATATGTTGGAAAATTAAGATAGGATCCGATTTGCACTCAACAGAATAAGTGCAAAACATTTTTTGTGTTGATTTTCTAAAATTTAAAATCAATTAAATTCCATAAAATGATTAACACAAATTATAATAAAGCAAAAATCGTATTTCATACCTTATTGTAAAGTTTGACTCTTCTCTTGTCATTTTCCTTGAACCGTTCTTGAAATTGACTTATCTAAATTACAGTAGGCGTACAAGTGTCCAACCTTTAATAGTATCCACATAACATGTTAAGAAAATTCTACAACTATTGTAGAAAGGGTTAGGCAAGGAGCTTTAGAGTACAAGCCTATTTATAATACGTTTTGACCATTTTAGTAATTTAATTGTAATTAAATTATGATTTTAATGAAACGTGATTAAAATTAAAATTAATTCTAATTAAATACTAATTGTACAAAAATAAGATCCAATATCGTATGTTGATTGTTATTTATTAAATATCTTATATTTAATCATAAAGTTTTTTTAAACTTTATAATATATGTTCAATTTAATTAAAAGACCTTTTCTCTCTTTAATCCTTTTTTTTGTGTGACTCATTAGATTCTTAAATATATTAGCAACGGATATAAATTATAACCTTAAATTATATTTACGATTAGATAAATTAAACTTATTTAATTTGTCTTTGAATCTCTAATTAAATAATTTATAGATTAAGATTGGCATCCAACAATACATTGCCCACCCCAAATGTTTAGTAATGACAAAGTGGTTTTGAGTAATCTTTTTGTCTATGATTTTTTAAATAATTCAAAATTTCCATCATGCAATGTTACAATTAGATATAGAGCATGAAACTAATGTCTAATATATTTGAGTCCAATTATGTTAGTTCTCCACCATTAGTAACTAATTCAATTAATGACATTTGAAAACTATTTTTAAAGTGTCATTCCATTTTAGCCAAGGATTTTCTGAATCAATATTAATCGAGAACAATGATATATTCTCCCTAATTATTTTAGAGTGATGATTCTTATTTTGATCACTCAACTAGGAGTGGCAAGAAAAGCCCAACTGGTTCAGCATAGTTTGAACAATCTGCAATCTCCCTTCATAACTAGGGAATTTGTTGCACCAATAACTAATTTTTTGTGGAACCTCTCCATCAAAGGCTTGTAATCATTTTCTGACAACTTCTTTTAGAGATTGGTACTCCCAAATACTTGAATGGCATGGACCATTTTTTAATTCCCATTCAGATGCCCTTGTTATTGTGTTTTAATTTGCATTTTCTAATAGGTAGAAGCTACTCTTAGAAGGATTGCTCCTTAGACATAATATAATATTTCTTTGAACTCCTCCATAGCTTGGAGCAATGTGTTAATGGAGTATTTGTGTGCTTTACAAAACAAGAGAACATCATCTACAAAAACAAGATGGGTTAGGTTAAAACCCTTGCATCCTTGGTGATATTGAAACTACTGGTTGTTTGTTGTTTTTTACTCTAATATGGCTTATATCACCTCCATTCCTAAGGCAAATAAGTAGGTGGATATTGGATCCCCTTGTCTAATTCCTTTCTTTGGTTTTATCAATTTGGTTAGCTCCACATTAGCTAATATTGCAGTGGAAGATGTAGTGATGCATTTCTCAATCCACTGTATGAACTTCCTTAGATAACCTATAGTTTTGAGAGTATTTATCAAGAAGCTCTAATTAATTGTGTCATAAGCTTTAACTAGATCTACTTTAATTATGCAATTCTTCCTGCTTGACTTGTTGTTGTACCCTCTTAACAGTTCTTAGCGAAGAAAAATAATGTTTTCAATTCTCCTTCCTCCTACAAAGGCACTCTGAGAGGGGTTAATAGTGTTCTTTAGACTTTTCTTCATATTATTTTTTTGTTGTTAAATTTTCTTCATATTATTTGCAATAATCTTTATGATCAATTTGTATAGGACATTGCAGCAAGCTATGGCCCTATACTCCTCCATGTTGCTCGCATTAGCGAGTTTGGGGATAGGACATAGCCCTATACTCGTCCATGTTGCTCGCATTAGCGAGTTTGGGGATAGGACTTACATAGGATTTATTCCAGTCCTTTATTTAGTATTATACCACTTAGAAAAAATTCTTTAATTGCTTCAATCAACTCTTCCTTTAATAACTCTCGATGTTCTTTGTAAAACCTCCCATTGAATCTATTTGGTCTAGGTGCTTTATCTAAGTTTATTGAGAATAGTGCTTCCTTGACCTCTACATCTTCCACTTTCATGATTAATTCATCTTTTTCTTGCTGTGAAATTTTCTTGATCCTTTTTTAGACTACTTTTGGAATTGTTACAACATTCCCACTTTGTCCAACTTGTTCACTAAAATGTTAGCACTTTAATGTTGTTTGTATTTCTCCTTGAATTTATTAAATTCGTGTAGTATTTAGAGCATCTCTTAGCATCTCTCAACCACATCATCCTTGACTTTTGTGTCATCAATCCCTTATGGTTTTCCAATGCATCATTATATTTTTCTGATCAACTAAACCTCTTCCTATATTAATCTCTGATCTTCTAGTTTTTGCATTATTCTTTTTTGACATTCCCGAAGCACCTCTACAACATCTTGCTTCTCCTTTTGATATGTTATTGGATTATATTTACTAAGGATTTTCAACCTCTCTTTAACTTCCTTTAGCTTCATAGTTAACTGGTATGCCTTAGTTCCATTCATCTTTATCTTTAGCCCCTCCCTCACTATTGTTATGAAATCTAGATGCCTTATCAAGTGGTTAAAAGACCTTAAAAGGGCTATTGTTAGTTGCTTCCTGACTTGTTACCTAGATTAGTATAAGCTTGTGATCTGACACAACTTAGAGAAAGTTTAAGTGTACTTGATAAGGCTTGCATGTTTTCAAACTTACAATGCAGAGTTAATATTTGCCTCCTATTTACTTTTATTCCAATATAAATTGCTCAAAATACAATATAAGATCCAATATAGGATAGGCATAATCTCACTAAAAAAAGTAGAGAATTGTATGATTGAAGAGTACCTAACATAGAGCATGGATTTTACTTTACCTGTTGGTCATTCATATAATCTCTAAGATTGAATATATAGTGGTCAATCGCAAATCCAACATTAAGAACAAAGAAAATAAGTTCAACTAATTAAATAATCATATAATGTACAATTATTTGAAGATTCTTTACAAGCTACATCTCTAATCCTAACTAAGGTTTCTAGCCACTAACATAATAAAAAACAACAAGAAATACTTATCAATATAAAAGAAAGGAGTATAAGGAAAGAATAAGAAAAAATGTCTTTATCTTTTCCAATCATGGCTTCCAATTTTTCTCCAATGCTCAGAAGGAATAAAATTATGAAAAGAAAACAAAAAGTCTACCAAAATTTTCCTAGAAGTCTACTAAATGATACCTAGATCAATTGAAATACAAGTATTTATAGTTAGAGTTTCAAAATTAGAGTTCTAGAGAGCTTGAACTTGAGAAAGTATACATCCTTCTAAATTATGCCTAAGATTCGACTGGACTAGTGTTAACACCATTGTTAGTCTTGTTTTAAAACTTTTATTCTTCTCGAAGTCATATGTAATCGACGTCTGATACCAAGTTATAACCATCTAAGAATTTTGACTTAACCCATCAAATTTTAGAACTTGACCTAACCTACTTAAAACCCAAACTAAAACTTCTCCTTTATTCTTCTTCACTAGTTCTCTATCTTAAAGATGATTGTGGAGGATCTTAGAGCAAAGTTGGAGAGTAAATATGGACATGGTATGGTGGTGGATTGGAACATAAAGGAAGAGATAACAAAATAGAGAACTTGAGAGGTTGTTTTAGGGTATTAAGATTTGGGGTTCAGAATATTATTGGACAACTTGATTTTTTATGATAAGATATCTAAAGGAAGGAAGAATATTTTAGATTCTTGTCTTCATAAATAAATTTTTTTGTTTGTCATTTTAATAATTTTCCTCCAATCATTTGTCTATTTATAGTTATTAAGCTATTGGATGAAATAACAAGGAAGGAGGAAGACACCTTCAGTTGAAAGAAATAACATAGACAAAGTGATTTTGAATGGAAAGAGCTTAAGAATATGGTCAGTGGGTTGAGAAAATGATGAAAGGCTAATTTGCTACTTTTATCTATGAAATAAAGGCAAAAGGGTCACTTTTGATTATAAGTTTTACATCAATCGACAAGTTTAACCCTAACATTTCAGAGGGAACAATTATAACCATAACATTTTTAAAACATTAAAATTGGATCACACCATAACAAAAATTTTAACCCCCCCGTCTATTAAATTCCAAGTTAGTATTCACTTGGAAAAATTTAATAATTTTTTTGTGGCCCCTAGTGTCATATCATTACTGATGTGGCAAGGTAGGAGCCATTTTTAAAAAATATAAAAACTTAATTTATTAAAAAAAAAGTGGAGAAAATCTTATAGAAAGAAATGGGAAGCAATTATTAATACAGAAACGCAAAATAAAAATTACAAAACATCTAACCAAACTTAACAACAGCTTCTGGTACTTGTGAGTAGCCATAGATCACCACTATCGGTTCAACCACCACTAATCGAAGCTTCAAAGCTAATTGAAATTGAAAAATGTCAAAGCTGTCAAAGGAATATCTTACTTCGCACAGAGCATTTTCATTTCCAACACTTCCTTGTACATTGGAAGAAGTAGCGAAATTGAATCAAACTGCCTCCCTGGTTCACTCATCCTAGGGAAGCTCACAGGAAGATAGTGTTCTATAACAAGAGCTCAATGATCATCTCCATGAAAAACCAAGAGGAACAACTTAAAAGAGTAGGTGAAGAGGTAGGAATATTTGTTTTATAAGAGATAGGGTTTACAGGTCCAAGTAACTACACCATTCCCACCATGATGATGCCTGCGTCAAGCTGCAAGGACTTGGTTGGCAAACAGAAGGTGAAAAGCTTGAAGTTTATGACAACTAAATATCACACTAAACTAGCTCCTGAAGTTGCAGAATTCTATTAAGAGGGCCAAACCTCGTTACCCCAAATATCTTTAAACCTGACATTGTTGCTTTTGGAGTGGACATTCTAGTACGATGGTCCTTACAATTTCGGTCACAACAATGGAAAGGTACGGTCTGGACACATACTTTACAAATAATGTTAGGCATATCAATGGCGACACCCCATGTCATCAGAATTACCGCCATGTTTAAAAATGTCCATCTCAAATGGAGACCGACGACAATTTGATCAGCTACCATAACCACTTCTTATGTTATAAATAACACCAAAAGTTTTATGTTAGATCAAAAGACTAAGAAAAGTGGTAGGTCCACCACTCCTCTGGCTTGTAGAGCTGGTCATATCGAGCTAAACAAAGCCATAGATCCTGGACTAGTCTATGGCATGAGCTTCGATGATTATGTTGGTTTTTTGTGTGGATTATGGTACAGTAAAAAGGAAATGGAGACAGTCATCAACAAGCGACATTGGAATTGTCAATAAGGAAAAGAACATCTAAACTACTTTTCTTTCATGGTGATCATTTCTGGTGAACAACATTCTCCAATGGTTAAAAAGTTCAGCAGAGTCGTGACAAATGTGTGGAATGATTCATCTGTTTACCATGCAACTATAAAATATGCAGCTCTAGGATTCATTATAATAATTGACCCAACAACTTTGTCTTTTACTCACAATTAGCAGAAGCTATGTTTTTCAATAGAAATAAAGCTTTGAGGTTCTGTAACTTTTGTTCTATATTGTTGTATTATTCATAAATAATAACTTCCCATTTGTTTCTACAAGATTTGTTCCACTTTTTTAAAAAGTGGGTCCTACTTTGCCACGTCAGCAATGATGTGGCACTGAGGGCCCACAAAAATAAAAAATTTTAAAATTTGCTAGGTTAGTGCTAATATGGTACTTAATGGATGGAGTTAAAATTTCATTATGGTGGGATCCAATTTTAACGTTTTCTAAGTATTAGGGTTATAATTGTTAACTTTGGAATGTTAGAGTTAAACTTGTCGATTAGTGTAAAATTTAAGATCAAATGTGACCCTTTTGCCATGAAATAAACATAAAAAGTTAACAAATAATAAAGTTTTAAGAAGAAATGCCTAATTTTCCAAAATATCACAAGTAGCTTAAAAGAGAAGAAGCAAGAAGAAGACAATAGATAGGGTTTCTATCTATCCAATTTTGTTTTTAGTCGCTAAGTTTTTTGTTAGTTTTCCTACAAAGACGTGAAGAAGTAGGATTAAAAAAAGGATGTAGATCCATTATCCAATGAGAGACCAGATTAATCATAATAATACATTAATAGCTATAGTTGAATTTTTGTATTGCTCGAATTGAGTTAAAATTTGAAATTAGAACCCAAAATCGATTTAAAAATTAAAATTAAAAAATGAAATATCAAATCAATTCGAACCGAATTCACTAACCTCAGACTAAATAGAGTTGAGTCGAATTAGGCTTAAGCTTTTTTGTCAAAGCTCTTAATGATCAAAAGGGTATGAAATTTCAACCAAAACTACCGTCATTAATGTTCCCTATTTTATGACTCTTGGGAGGTGAAATGCAACTTTGGAATTTACTAATCAAACTCTTAGTTTGAAAGCATATATGAGGTGAATATTTTTTAGGAATTAATGAGCCATTCTCTTCCTCTCTCTTCTTCTGATTTTCTCATCTCTTCTCTATCAGATCTGCCAGACATTTTTCCTTTTTTTCTTCTATTTTTTTCTCTATGCTTCGTCGGTCTCTACGATACTCCGTCCTCCGGCATCTTGGCTCCTCAGCTCCACGCTCGGGAACAGCTCGCCTCCGCCAGGTTATAAATTTCTAGCTTATATGTCTAGGTCCTTTGCTAAGATTGACAGGTTTTGGTTGGATCTCTCGGTGTCCCCTGGGGTAAGTATCTGTTTGCTTATGTTTTATGGTTAAATGGCTTCAATTCAGATCTGGCTTTGGTCATTTTGTGAGTGAGGATTGGAAAGTTTGAATCTTTATGACTTAGATTTCAGTATGTGGTTCGTTTTGGACGTGGGTTTATTGAGTTTTCACATTAGTGTATTCCTGGGCTTTGGAATATTAGCCTCTCTGTTTATCGATCTTGGTTTGTCACAAGTTTTAGTATCTCTTTGATCAATTTTCTCCTGTTTGCCTGTGATGTTTGCATTTTCCTCTCGAGAAAACGGGAGAAAGAAAACAAGTATTTTACCATTGTTTCTGTGATAAAGTTGTGATCTTTATCCTTCTTGGGTAGATCTGGATGTTTTTGTGTAGATCTGTACATAGGGTGTGTTTTGCGATGAAAAAGTTGATTTCTTCTTGTTTTGTATTTGTTGTTTGATTTCTTGGTGTTATGTTATTTAAACATTGTCGTTGGAGAGTTTGGATTTTGCTTTAAGGAAGCTAGTTTTCAGAGTCGAATCGGTTTAGTTGACCTCACTATTACTGAATCTTCTCAAGTTATTTCTGAATTTTGCCTACTGAGGCACTTGTCTGAATGCATCCTGCTTGGCATTTGTGAATTTGGGCTTTCCTCTAGTCCTGTGAAGTACACGGGTATTTCCTTAGACAACTCAAAATAGATAGACTACGTCTCTTTTGTGTATTTACGTTGCGTTTGGTTGCTATCTCCGGTAGCTGGAGACGGAACGGAACATAAATTTGGAGACGGAACGGAACAAAAATTGGGGACAGTGAGGTGTTTGGTTATGGTGGACAGAACAGAGCAAATTGTCTCCGTCTCGAGGACAGAATGTGTTTGGTTGCAGGGGACAGAACGAAAAAATAGTGCAAATGACAAATATGCCCCTGTTCTTTAATATGATTAGAAATATATAATTCATTGATACTTTTATTATGAATGTATTGTAATAATAAATTTTAATAATAATAAATACAAATTATATAATAATAATAATAATAATAATAATAATAATAAATTTGAGTAATAATAAATACAAATTATATAATAATAATAATAATAATAATAATAATAATAATAATAATAATAATAACAACAATATTAATATTAATATTAATATTAATAATTAAACATAATAAACATAATAGTAAAAAATAGTGGCTGGAGACAGGGACAACTTGTCCCTTATCCTCCCTTTTTGGGGAGGACAGAAATTTGTGTCCCTGTCCCCCGGAGACAGGGGACGCGGACGCGGAGACAAGAAGCAAACACCCACGGAGACAAGATTTTTCTGTCTTGTCCACTGTCCCCCGGGACGGAGACACTATCCAAACGCTATGTTAGTACTCACCAGTTTACAAAATCTTTCCAGTTGGTTTCTATATTGTTGTAGAAGTAAGTTAGGGTTTCATGCATAAGAGACCTTGATTTAATCCTTAAATGGCTCCATGTTCTCATAGAATCGAATTATAGGAATGGTTTCAGGCATATTAGACATAGATGTAACAAGTACATAGATTCTAGCAAATTGAATCCCCAATAGTTGCTTGATCCATGCATGTAGATTTTCCCATAAAGCTACAATGTGACTTAAACCAATTATAGTCCAATACTCCAAGGGAACTCCATGTATGCATACCCAAATTGGTATATGTTCCTGCTTGATATTATCCATCTTCATTCCAAGCCTCCAAGTCTGTAGGAAGAGGTTTATTGTTGACATTCCATGGACCTGCTTGCAATACTTTCTTATCATCATCAGCATTCGAGAATTTAAATAAAAACACATCCTTACTTTTAATGAGTACATCCAGAAGTCTATGAACCTTCTAGTTATGCATTGCCCACTATTGCATCACCAAAAAAGCCACCCTCTTATCAAGGAGAAAGCCAAGAAGTATGGAATTCCATTTGCTACCTCCAGCTTTTAGTACATCTAAAGGAAGGGACACAATTCTAGGTTTAGAGGAAACATTGGGAGGGCAAAATTTGAGTTTGAGTTCGGGGCAAAAATCCTTAGCAACCTAAACCCAAGTCTTCTTGAAAGGGTGAGTTCAGTAGAAACATTCAAAGGAGCTGGGATAGTGTCAGGAGAAAAAGAATTAGAAGGTTAAGAGGTTGAAATTAGGGGCGGTAAGTCAAGATCAGCCAGCCCTGGAATGTTTGATCCTTCAACTCCATACAAAATGATTTATCATCTTTTTGATGATATTGATGACTACACATTATGGCATCTTTGGGCTATGACAACACTATATGCCTGTTCTGTTGCATTCTCTCCACTGCACTTGTATCGTCATCTCTCACATCCTACTCAGTCTTGATCACTTCTGTGGACATTTCTTGAATGGTTCCAACCATTGGATACTTGGAGGATGGAAATGTCAAATATCTTAGATTGCCATCACCTTTGGGATACTCCACTTCAAGGAAACGACACCTTTGTCGTTTATCTTTTTCATCGCCCTTACGT
>JAOTAW010000003.1:13499659-13511878 GCA_025629945.1 Erythroxylum savannarum
CATAACATGTAAATCAAGAATTTGGTACTGTTGTTGTCTTCGAGTTTATATTATATACTGGAGCCAAAACCATTCTTAAAGATCCATCTCTTCCAAACTTTATGACAGTACGATATTTACGGGCTTAGAATCTGATTCAAATAATCTTCTTTTGTGATATTCTGTCAACTTTGATATCTACTCTACTAACTTTTATTCCTAACCACCAGCAGAACTAAAAAAGCAACCAGAGAGATGTAATTAATGACTACTCACGTAATTAAGCATTATATATCTGAGGTGCAGTACCTGGCCCTACGGTTTTGAAACCACACCTCAACTTGCCTTGGTCTTAGCTTCAACTGCAAAGCTAATGCCTCCTTCTGTCGCTGCAGAGTCCATAACAGCGTAATATATAAAAATATACATGTCTAGTTTCTTATTTTGACTGATGTTGACATATGTAATACATGAATATAAAGGAAATAGAAACAAGAGAGAGAAGGTTTACAGGGTTTAAGGTGTGGTGTTGCCTGAAACTTTCTTCAAGAAGACGAGATTGTTCTTTAGAGAGACGAAGTTTCTTTCGCGGTGGGGCTCCATTGGTGCTTTCTTCTTCATCTTCCATGCCAGCAATGATCCAATCTTCTTCTGCCCCTGATGGTATCCGATTTATGTCTAGATCCCTCACTACACACCCCCCTTGATCACGTATTCCATAGGATCATTTCCAATCATCAATTAGAGAGATGTTGATATCAGAGAAATTATGATCACATGAACTTGAAGAAAGAAAAAACTGGAAGCAATTCTTAAGAAAAAGACACATATCATAAGCATGCAAGAAAGCAGATGGTAGTTGATCTAAAGGAGCAATTATCAATGGAATTATTCGATTGTCAATAGAAAAGAAAAGAAAAGAATCGCTCTATTAGAGTGCTTGTTCGTGTGACGGTGTGATTAGAGAGACGGGGTATGTATGTGTGGAGTAGGGGCATGTGAGAAAAAAAAGAAGTATGTTGCTTACCAGAAGAAGGGATAGAAGGGGATGACGAAAAGCCAGGCATGGATATAGTCAATTCCAAGCTTGATGAGCTAGTTGGTGAAACAGCCATGAAAGCTGCTATAACTTGAGAAAAGATCAAAAGAAGAAGAAGAATGAGAAAGATTGATGTTTGCAGAGAAGTTAAAAGGTAAAGTAGTGAAGGAAAGAAGCAAAGGAGACGAAGGGGAGACAAAAGCAAAAATTGTGAAATATAGGGAAATAAAGTGAGCTCTAAAGGTCAATTAAATAGCAACAGGTAGAAAAGGCTAGAAACAAAAATTGAGAGGGGTTCTGTTTTGTTTTGTTTCTCTATTTTTTATTCACTTTCTTGGGCTAGGGTTATTGACTGTGGTCGTCAAGTCAAAGGGTCTGGCCCATCCGATTTTTGACACGTGTCAGAGTTAGGGTGTAGGAGAATAACCGGCAAGATTTCTGATCTTGGGAGGGTGAATGTGGTCGTCGGTTCAAGGGTCAGCTGTGGAATGATTGGAAGCCAAGACTGGGAAATTGAGCTCATTATACCCCAATTTTTGCAACCATATTAATATCTCTTTTTGGCTTCTTCAGCATTTCACAAATTTATGAAGACTTATAACATAAAAAACCCATAATCTACACCTTATTTTTTGTGGGCAGTCTATTCTTAAATGTCTTGAATTATATAGTCAAAAAGTTAAGAGTTTTATCAGATTATGGACGTGGGTCACGTGAGAAAAGAAAATAGAACGTATCATAAGCCAAAAATTTTTTTTTGAAGGGAGTATCATAAGCCATTGATTACAATATGTTTTTGATATTGAAGAATTAAACGATGGGTTTACCTGCTCTGTCAATACTCAATATCAGGTTTAAATAGAACGAATCGTAACGCTATTCGCGTGAACATTAATTGCAGAGTAGTATAAGAATGAAGACTGAGTGTGGACAAGAGGTGTAATTTACAATGATAGGTAGCTTAAAAGAATGCTTTTGTGTGTAAACTACATAGCCTTTTTGGTGAATGTCATTGAGGATGTACCAATTGAACTTGGTTATATCGGACCACATCTAGGTGTTAAATTGTTGATTCATTTGGTTAATACATAGCTATTTGCTAGTTCTTCAAAGCCTATGGGGAGAGGAACCGTCTTCAGCCTCTTTATTTTGGTACTTTGTGGATAACTGATTCTGGTCTTCAATATGTTTAAATAAACAATTATGGCACTCGAAGTAGTTGGGAAGAAATGTATTGTGGTTATTTTCATCGAAAATATTGTTGTATAAAGTTTGGAATTTTGTGTTATAATACTACGTGCGGTCCCAAGATTAGAATAATGAAGAAGAAAGAGGAAGAAGCAATGCAGTTGAACTTTGAAATTAACCTTTCAAATGTTTGTATTTGGTCAATATGCTCATTTAAGTGGCATCCGCTGTCAGCTCGTTGGGCTGGTCACTTGACGTTTAGCATCTGAAGTAGTCAATGTTTTTGGGTCAAAATTAGATGATATTTTTTCTTTTGCTTAAGAGAAATTTCCCTCTGGATTCAGATATAAATTAAATCACTGGTTGCTTTCTAGAAATAAGAAATTATCATAGTTATTTTAACACCCTAATAAGATTCAGTCGTCATCATCATCATATCCCGAAGTCCAGCAATAAAATAGGGTCTAGAAGAGCCTGATAATACGCAACCTTACCCCTATATTATAGAGAGACTATTTTCAATAGGCCCACATAATAAGATTCAGTATACCTGCTTATTTTCCTCTTTTCACTTATATATGTAAATTTTGTCTATTTTTGAACTATACGTAAATTATAAAAAAATGTTTAGAAACGTGTTGACTATTAAAAAAATATTGAGTTTATATTAAATTCTGTTTATTCATCATTAGACGGATTTTACTTCTTGTTATGTAGATGACTGCATTTAACACGTGTGAATGTAATTTTACTATTAAGATATTTCTTTTTATGAGTAGGACTTGTATGTACAAATAGAATTATATTTCCATTAATATATATGGATTTAAATAAAATTTTCTAGTCAAACTATACAGATTTTGGATTTGACTTTTATATTCTACTTTCTAATTTTATACTCTATTCGATCCTAACAACATTTGACCCATATCACATAGGACAATGATTCGCGGAATTAATATAATGATATGTAATTCCAAAAATGGCAAACTATTAATTTTATCTTTGCTTTATTAAATTTAATCGTGTCTGAAACTGTTAGATAAGTTACTACCGACTTAATTAGGAAAAGAAGGCCATATCAACAAACTTAGAGCAAATCTTGCAGCTGTTTAGCCTTAACAAGTGAGTTAAAAAAAATGACGCAAGTAAATGAATTCATAATTCAAATTTTATATTAACTTAATAATTACTAGCGTTAAGCCTTAAATTTAACAAAAATAATATCATTGTGTCTATGTGCAAGTGAAATGGTCAACTTTTTTAATTTGAAAAGCATAATCACCAATATTTTAATAATTAAGAATGTTTTCATTTTAGTTTTTCAGATTCACCAAATTTAAAATCACTCACTAAATTGATTGTATACATTGAAAATTTTCACTGCCTCGTCAATTCTTAGTAAAACAAATGTCTGATTTGAGGGAAACCTTCTGTTATAAGGTCAATAGAATGGTATTAAATAATGACAGGTCGCAATGAAAATTGCTACTTACAAAAGGATCACAACGTTTTGTACCAAAACTAGAATCCAGAGGCCAAGCCAAAGGCATCTCTTGTGCCTTGTTGATGTGATTGGAATTAAGTCATGTTAATTATAAGTCTTGAATAAAATATTTGCAAAAGGGTTTCCGAAAATTCCTGAAAGGCCAAGAAGCGGGGCAATTGCTAAGAAAGAAAGCACAACATAGTGCGAGGGAGCAGACACGTACGTACATCCCTAGTTGGTAGCATTTTCGTATCCATTCCAAAGTCATCACAATCATTTCATTCTAGTCCCCCATAAATTGCATCTGCCAAGTATTTAATGTTTGTGGGTAAGAAATAAATAAGCTTCAACTGTTCCTCGAGTCCTCTTTGATGTATACCTCGTATTGGTAGCTTCCGCACTTATAAAAGTACTGTTGTAAAGTTCAGATCCTGAAGCAAAATCATCAAGAAAAGGAAAACAATTTTGAGCTATATCTACCACTACAACTGTTATTTTTTATGAACCTAAAGTATCATGCCCTCAAACTATTGTGATAGTTTTGGTGTAAGACACTAAAGATTGAGGATCCATCATTTTTTCAACTTGTAGCCCTTTAACTTTCTACTCGATTTATAATGTCATTTTCTTTGTTATACATGAAAACATGACATTTCGTTTTCTCAAACGATTTGATCAAAATCTGTACGTTTCAGAATTTTTACACCTCTGTTTTTTGATTTTGACGACTGAAGATTTTGATTCTTTTTTTGTTCCTATGAATGACAAAAGAGATTATCGAATGTTGAAGTTCAAGGACTTTCTGTGGCTCCGGGCATGTGTTTTATTACTTCTTCAATTCAATACTATTCTCTTCATTTTTTCCCAAAAAAAAAGAAAAATGTTGAAGTTCAAGATTTCGACCTTAGAGACTGACGTTTCATCCATGTTTCTTTCGATCTAGTGTCATTTGTAGCAGACACATTTAATTTAGAAGATTATTTGACCTCAACTTAGTTCGAAATAAGGAAATTCCATTTTTCCATTTTTTAAAATCTTTTTTGGACAAAAACACTAATTCACCATACAAATGAAGGTCGTGCTGTAAGAATTTATATTAAATGATAAGTCTCTAGTACACGTGCTAACAATAAAATAGTGGACATGTAGATTTCATATTGTGCCCATTTGACCCATCCTTGGAAAGTTTTAACTCGTAACACCACCATAAATGCATTACTATAATTTTTTACGGTCCTCAGAAATTTTCATTTTAATTTATGATAAACATATTTAAATATGTCTAATTATATTTCATCATCATTTTAAAACAAATTAACGTGAATTTTGACAAAGAAATAATATTATATCCTCATTTATCTTTAAATATATCAGATCAGGACATATACTATGATCAAGAGGATCAGAGTTCCAAAACCAAGTTGCAAAGCTATGCTACTTAAAACACTAACGATTGTTGTAAACAACCTCCTAATACTCCCACATATCAACACAATTTGAATTAACGAGAACATGTCACAAAATGAGCTGATGTCCAGTCTAATAGTATTTAAGAACTCCTTTGTGAATGTCTCAAACCTCTTTTTTGTATTGACTAAAATTTGTCTATTTCTTTCATCTCACATATTGAGCACAAGTTAAGATAAATAAAGCAATATAAAAATATCATTTAATGTCTCTGCTGCAAATCTTAACTCCATAAAACAATTTATTACTAATCATTTAGGAGTTGTTGATAGCACATTTGTGTCTTAAGAAGTTAGATTTCTATCTTTTTCTCCTTGATTTTTTATCTATAATTATAATAATCCAATTAGATAAAAATGGCATCTAAGACTTTAAATAAAATCAAGATGATAAAACAAAAGTAGAGAGAGCTACCAAATGTCTTGTAAAATTGAGAATTTTGCTTTAAGTACATGTAATTAACACGGACGGGGACGAAGGCTGTCTTCGCGTCGTGCATAGTATGGGAAAGGTAGGGAAAAGGCAAAGCAAGTGTGAGGAATTATATAGCAAAAGCGTGGGCATGTGTGGGCTCCATACGTCCATCATGCTTAGTGTGGTTGTTGTTGTGAACAAAAAAACTCAGTGGATCCCATATTGATAATTAGATAGGGAACCATACACGGGTCCCACTTGTCTGCTTGTCCTCTCATCTCTTGTGGCTGATTGGAAGTCACCCGCACCGAAGCTCCTCCAATGCCTTGTAATCCTAGTGGTCATCAAGTGGGTCCCGGAAATCCATCCCATGAGCCATTTTAATATTAAAATTGTAAAGTATGTTTGTTTTCAAATCTTCATCCTCTTGTATTAAAAGAGACCATTAACATTAGTGCTTGGCGGTTGAGAAGAATCGAATGCCCTACGAGGTGTGCTCAGTCCCCGCTTTGCACTCATCATGATGTTTTGGAATTAACACATTCTTGCCGACATCTTGTTTCCCGAAACGTATTCCTTACCGCCAAATTGATTATTCTGTACTTTAAACCCCTAAACTGATTTTGAATACAGTATAATGTTATTTAAGCTGCCATCCACTTGTATTAGATACCATAACGAACAGATTCGGACAGACTTGAACTTGGCATGACTAAGCCAGTAAAAATTATACTAAAATCATAAAATAGTTGTCTTTAAATATGGTTAAGAGTTAAGACGAGTTAAGTTTAGCATCAAATGGAGTCACATAAATTTAACTTTAAATTATTAAGGTCAAATTCTAAACAAATCACAATTTCGTTTAGAGTTCAAATGAATTTAAGTTGAATAGAAAGTTCTAAATCCAAGATTTTGTAACTTCTAATGAGCCCAACATGGCTTTACACACATATCAATTCAAGAATTCAATGTCTCGTCTTCGCTAAATTAAGCCTCCCAACAAGACCTAATCTTCTTTCCATCTCTACCCTCCATCTTTCCGAAGCTACTAGTTGTATTGTCTCTTTCTTGGTCATTTCCACTATCACCTTATCAACTTGTTCCACCTTTTTAAGCCTAACCTAAACCCCTCCTTAAGAGCACTTGGAGTTAGGTATTCAATTATTAAGTAGGAACCAACTCTCCTCAATATTTCTCTCTGGCCTCAAAGAATGGACAACTTATTTTTGCTCCTCCTTTCGATGTGTTCAAGGATGATGTAGCTAAGTGGAGCACCTCTCTTGTTAAATTTTTACTAAACAAAAAGCTTGCATTTCCTCCACTACTGGGCATGTAAGAACTGGAAAAACTTTGGTGTGGTTGAATTTCTTGGTTCAGACGAAGATCATTTCGTTTCTAAATTCAACACTAGGTCATAGGCTTAAAGGGTGCTGAACAATGACCCTTGGCATTTTGATAATAGGCGATCTTCTTAGAAAAGTGGTAACCTGGAGTACTCTCTCAAGATATTCAACACAAGAAAATCCCACTATAGGTCAACTTGCACAATGTCCCATTAGAGGATTAGACTACGCATAAGTTCAGTTACATTGCTAGCTTCATTGGCAAGCCAATAAGAATGGACGAGGTTACTGCTACTCTTAAGAGAACCAATTATGCAAGGATTTTATGTATTGATGGAGATTAATCATTCCTTACCCAAACTCATACCTATAATGAAGATGATTGAAAATGGTAAATTGTATGAAGATTTTATATTGGTTTCTTACCAATGGGGACCATTATTGCATCAACAAGGGCAAGCAGGAGGCCTACTAGTAAGATTTTTAAGATTGGGAACTATTTTGAATTAATAAGCACACATAATCATAAGGAAGCTCTAGAAAGCAAAGAAGTTGAAGATGGTAGTGGTGAAGAGACTTTTGAAGTTAAGATTACACCAAGAAATGATAAGATCAATGCAAAGTGTGATAAAGCTTCTCTGGGACAACCTTTAGTGTCGACTGACTAGAATCCAGATGCTTAATATAATCCAACATTATCAAATGATAAGTTCACTTCATGATAAGGTGTCATTAGCCCTTACAAATTAACCCTAAAAGCTAGCACAAGTAGTATGGGCAAGTAGGGATCGTTTCCACGGAGAACTGTAAAGTATGAATCCCAGCTCAATACAAACAAATCAATATGTTTAATAATCAAGCAATAGTGGATAGGATTAAAGCAAGAGAATAATCTAATTAAATGCAATCTATACAAGTTATTTAAACTATATGAATGATAAACTAATGTCCTATATGTAAAACAAACGAAATCTAACAAGAATAAACCTATGTATGTCATGGAAAAGCAATTTAAAAGTAACATCAAATTGAAATCAACTCCATTTTAGTATGTTTGGTTGCGGCAAATCATGAGAGAACAAGATTAGAACTTTAGCTTGGTTGTTAGAGCTAATTTGCGTGACCAAATTACTCCTAAAAGCTATGAAAGAACAAAGAACACACACATCGAAGTGTGCTTCTTATGAGTTTTGCGCTTCTTCTGTGTTTCTCCAGTTCTTGTGTGTTTTGCGCTTCTTCATTGTTTTCTACTTTTTCTGTGTTTTGCCTTTCTTCCGTGTTTTGCACTTCTTCTATGTTTCTCCACTTCTTCTGTATTTTGTGATTGTTCTGTGTTTTACGCTTGTTCTGTGTTTTGCGCTTATTCTGTGTTTTACGCTTCTTCTGTGTTTCTCTACTTCTTCTATATTTTGTGAATCTTCTGTGTTTTGTGCTTCTTATGAGTTTTATGTTTCTTCTGTGTTTCTCCACTTCTTCTGTGTTTTGCATTTCTTTTGTGTTTCTACACTTCTTTTGTGTTTTGCGCTTCTTCTGTGTTTCTCCACTTCTTCTATGTTTGCGCTTCTTCTGTGTTTTACATTTCTTTTGTGTTTCTCCACTTCTTTTTTGTTTTGTACTTCTTCTGTGTTTCTCCACTTCTTCTGTATTTTATGCTTCTTCTGTGTTTTACGCTTCTTCTGTGTTTTGCGCTTTTTTGTGTTTCTCCACTTCTTTTGTGTTTTGCACTTTTTCTGTGTTTTCCCCTTCTTCTGTATTTTGCGCTTCTTATGTGTTTCTCCACTTCTTCTGTATTTTGCACTTCTTCTGTGTTTTCCCCTTCTTCTGTGTTTTGCGCTTCTTCTATGTTTCTCTACTTCTTTTGTGTTTTGCGCTTCCTTTGTGTTTTGTGCTTCTTCTGTGTTTCTCTACTTCTTGTGTGTTTTGCGCTTCTTCTGTGTGAAATCACACGGTCAGGCTGTGTGACATTCTGGTGAAAAAGTATCCCTGCGCTTGGAATTACACTGCCCGTGTGAATTTACACGGGCAGACCGCGTAACACTCTGATTTCACTAATTTTCCACTTCTAAAACTCCTCCAAAAGGTCCTAAACCCATTCTAACCTTCCATACACTCTTAAGCATCCCCAAATCACCTATTCTTAAGCAATTTTCACTCCAAAATCATTTAAACAAAATTTATACTTCATTAACAACCAAATCCCAACTCATTCACATCTTCACCTCTAACTTTTGCTGCACTCAACTTCATCAATTCATGTCAAGATATGGGACTCTTAAAGACACAATTTACATTCAAAGTCTTCACAAGAAATGTATCCAAATGTCTCTAGTTTCATTCAAACTAAAAATCATTTCAATTGAGCAACAATAGAAGCAGTTATGATCAAAACATTGGAGCATACTCAAAGATCATATTGCTGCACAATTTTCCAGATTTTGCAATGTTTACATCTCTAACTCACCTTGTACCTTCTTATACCTAGATCATCTCCTCCATTACATTTCCTCATCATTATCTACCTAATTCAACTTAATAAATCACTCATAAGCAACTCATGAATTATCATTTATCATTAACTAAAAACAGAGCATATACATAAACATCCATTCATAAGCAATTTCTACACTCATCCAATCATCCTTATATGCAAAATTCTAACTTCCATATCATCTCTAGAACACATTATATATCATTAATCATCATACACAACCAAAATCAAGAACTTTACCTAAGCTTTCCATCAATCATGACCCATACATACAATTCACATAATCAAATCATCAAAACTCAACTTACCCTTCATTCTAGCATCAAACAAACTCCTTATCATAATCATTCAACCTCTATACTATTTCTATAAATCATCACTCATCAATAACACCAATTTTTTTTCACACCCCCCTTCACTATACACAATACCCATATACCCAAAATCCCATCTCATGCAATTTACCTCTAAATTATCATCACAATTGCTTCATTTAACCAAAACCCATGATATAAATCAAGATACTTACTTGCTTTAGCTTCCAAGCTCTTCAAATCTCACTCAACCCACTCAACCCTAGCACCAAGCATCACTTGTTCGTCATTTCAAGATGGTAAAGCTAGGTGTTCCTTGTGGAAAATTGAAGAAACCATAAGATAGAAGTAGAAAATGAAAGATATAGCAAGGTTCAATGTGGGTGAGACAAGAACTCATGAAGGAGAAGAAGGGAAGGAGAGGGAGCCACGAAAATGGAGAAAGCAAGAGCTAAAAATGAACACAAATCCATTTTGTGGTCTTTCAAGTGGAGAATAACGTGGATGAGGGTGTGTGGTGAGTGGTAGTGACACTTGTCACTGCCACTTGTCACTTTCTTATGATCCCATTTGGCCCAATTTAATAACTAGTCCATCTTGTCTCCAATTTCTAATCCAATTGCCTCCCAAATTTTCAATGACACTTATCAATAATCCTAAGGTCATTTATCAAAATTTCTAATGCCATTGGACAGTAAATTCTACTGCCAGTTAATAATTGTCTAGCCATTTGGCATTTTTCCTAGTCCAGAAATTACCCCGAATTTTTCCGAAATTTTTCCAAAATTCTCCAAATATTCTAAAACAACAATTACACTTTCCAAATCAATTTTCAATATAAACAAGTCACAATTTTCAATAATAATCACATTTATTAACAATTATACCCGGAATGTCAATGAATGCATGTACAATTATTGTTACGTGCAAGGATTCACTATTTATGCGCATGTGCACCTTATGTAATGCATGAGCATGAGATGTGTTATCCCAATTTCTCTGATTGTATGTAATGCATGAGCATGAGATGTGTTATCCCAATTTCTCTGATTGATCTCACATGTACGAAATTTCTAGGGTTCTAACCCTTTGTATGGAACCGGGATATTACATAACAGGACGAAGATGGATGTGAAAAGCATTATTAATGCCACCACTATTCACAAAATGGGATTAAAGTTTAAAGACGAGGCGGATACAGGTTCTACACCGAAAGCAAGATTTGAGGGGAAGCATATAGTAAGACGGAGCAGGAGTGAACGTGTTACACCTGCAAGAAAAAGAAAACCTCGACCGACAGGAAGAACATCAACAAAAGAAAAGACTGAGAAATCGTTTGATGTACCAATAAAAGCTAAGACAATTTCACAGAAAGAGGAAAGCTGGGTTAAACAATCAGCACAACAAGTGTCACTGAAGAGAAAGGTAGAGAAACTTTAATCAGAAAAATCTAAATCGTCACTAAGGTCACTAAAACTATTGACCTTATGTCAATAAGAACAGAAGAAACAGAAAGCTTTGACTCTTGGTGAAGATTTTGAAAAACCAGAGAAAACACATCAGGCTACTAGATCAATTGTCTCAATTTTGCAAAGTCAATTAGCTAAATCATCTATAGAGACAAAGATAAAGAGAAAGCTAGTATTTGAGAAAAAGAAGCCTTAACAACAATTTTCTTCTAAATTGGCAGAAGAACAAAAAAAGCAGAAGCCCAGTGAGAAAAATATTTCTTCATCTAATGTTCAATAGAAGACAGAGACAGTTGAACACCAAGTGGAACCTTACAATCCTTCTCAACTAATTAACAAAAAGGATTTGAGAATGAAGATTATAGAAGAATCAGTACCTGTTCAAAGCAGAAGCTCAGTTATTATTAGAGAACCTTCGAAAAAGTTAGTCAAGGTTCAAGTCGAACCTATACTGATCAATGATCAATCAATACATCTTTTAAATCATGAAGAAAAAAGACTATATAGTATTCTACGAGATGAAAAGACAGAACCATATCTAATGAAGATGTCAAAGGATAGATATACAATTTATCTGATTACAAGCAGAACATCGATAAAAATTATGCTAGATATACAACCAAGATGTTCAAACCTCGTGCGAAATGAAGAAAAAGGGAAAAAGAAGATGTTTCCTTAAGGAAATGAATATGATCTTTCAGAAGAGCAGATTCAAGAAAATATACAGAACATAGATGATGCATGCAATGCAGCTTCACATCACATTTCAAAAACATCAAGAATTCAATTTGGAGTTTCCACTATAGATGCAAACTTCAAGGTAGCTAGAAAAGTGAAAAAAGGGTAGTAATAACTATCATGGTTGAAGGTATCAATTTCAACTTAGAGACCTTTGTGTATTTAATCATGCATTTCAGACCTTTAAGTTTTATACCGTCAGTTAAAGAAGTGTTACACCTTCTTGGGCAACTAGTTCCTAAACTACCTAGACCTGATGATCTATCTGTTGTTGAAAACATCCATCCACCT
>JAOTAW010000003.1:13658284-13682102 GCA_025629945.1 Erythroxylum savannarum
TATTGATATTAGGATGTGTATTTGATAAAATTAATTTTTTTCATTATATGACAGGACACTCTAGGTGATATGCAATATACAAAAATTACCTTGAACACATTGTTCAATTTAGGGACTAATTGCATGTAGTCTATTTCTAGATATGTCAACACGTTCCTTTCAAACAACCTAAATCAAAAACCTAGTTCTTTGTTGCATTTTATGAGTTCTTGATTAGGAAATATAAATAAATTTTAATTCATATGAAATAGTTTTACTAGGAAGAAGGCAAACAAATGGTTGTGGTGAGTGGCATATGGTTGTGGTGAGTGGCATACTTATATTAAGAACTTATTGTGTATTATGACATATAAACTTAGATTTCATGTTGAAAGAACTGTTTTAGTCATCAGTTTGCTTTAGCCTTGTAATGGTGGACAATCAAGGTTGTCAATTAATTGGTTATATAATTTTGAAACCTTTACTTCATCATACCACCTCCTTGAGATGCTATTGGGATTATCTTTCTATATTCCCATTTTGTTGCTAAATCATGTTTTCATGTTGGGGCTGCTAGGTAATTCGTATTTTTATCTTGTTAATTGGCGGTATATATATATATTTTTTGTTAACTTGAGGCAGTTATTTTTTAGACTTAACTAGTAGAAGCTACTTGTTAAGGTTAACTAGTGGAAGTAGGAGAAGGGAAAAGTTATTGAAAATGGGTTAGCCCTTAACATGGGACTTATCATTGCCCAATACACTTTTAACTATTTAGTTTATTGAAGGAAGGAATTTCTTGATTGTCTTTGCTTAGTTGCTAGCAAGTGGTTACTAACAACTTTGGAGTATGTTTCCTTTGCCACTAAGCACTTATAACTTGAATATTTAACTTAATTGTACCTGCTTATTGGATTTTGCAAAATCATGTTCTTTTCAAAGATTATTAGTTGAGTCATAAGTTGCTTTTTCTTTGGGATTGTTTAGACAAATGGGGAAGGTTTGACATTTTCTTCCACAAGTATGTACACGTGAAGGATTTTAGATAGGATATCAGTAGTTATTATGCGTAATTAACTTTTATTTTTAAGATTTTGAAGAGTTTAAGAGTTTACTTCTGGACATATAGATCTTGATAGTCCTTTATTATTCTGTTTGCGTTTTTAGAGCTATAACAAACATATAATCATGTTCCTTATTAGTTTCATTTAGGAATGTCCAGAAGGCAGAAAAATGCTAGATTTTCGAAGAGGTCTCCCAGCTTACAAAGAGAAGGATGCAATATTGAAAACCATTTCCCAAAATCAGGTATGTAAAATTTCGACATGTCTTCTACTTATTATTGATGCTCACTTGCGTGGAACTTATCTTTAACGTTGGGAACATGAAATTAAAGTTTACCAATATAATCATTTGGTGATCTCACTTACCATTAGTTTGTAATGCAAGATTTACTCTAATTAAATGTCTTTCTATTGCAAATAAATTATGACAAAACTACAATGGTTAATTTTTTGAGTAGAAATTAAGACAAATGCTAACGGAATTCAGTGAAGAATATCTCTACTGTAGTTAGTACCGTAAAAAATTAATAGAACATTTTTTAGTTTCTAAATGTCTTTCTATTGCAAATAAATTATGAAAATACTGCAATGGTTAATTTTTCGAGTAGAAACTAATTTCTTATGGTACTAACTACGGTAGAGATATTCTTTACTAAATTCCGTTAGCATTTGTCTTAATTTGGAATGAACAAAAAATCCACATTGCATAAATTCAACACAACACTCATTTTCATTACTTTTTTATGTTTGTGGTCAATTATTGAAATTATTGGATATTTATTGTATGAATTGTATTCACTATGTAATTGCTAGAGTTTTTCTTATCGTAATACTTAAAAAATGCTACTAGTATAAAAAAATCACATCATTTGATTGAATGACAAATTTTTTGTTGCAAAGGTTGATTTGACCCTGCATTATTCATTTTCTTATTCATTGTAAGTTTGTACAACATGGACCAATGAATAAAAACTTGAAAATTAGAAGTTTCTTATTGAAAAGAAACAGAAGGAAACAAATAAAATGTGTTGAAATTGAGAGCTGTGAAATTCAGAGAATAGTTAACTAAGGGCTTGATAATAACTGAGGCCTTTATATAGATATGTGTATACTCAGCCTCTCAACAACAGCATATCCCAAATTTTTTCTACAAATTTGAGTTTTCAGCTAGAAAGTATGATGCTCTCTTCTAAGAGTGATTCTTAGCCCCTAAGAGTGATTCCTAAATTCTTACCTTCCATTATTTGTGTTAGTCACTAAATTCCAACAATTTTAAGCTACTAGCAACAAAAGCCATAAATTCTAGCCATATTAAAGTCTGAAATCCTAGCCTAAATTTTCAACAATCAAATCCTAAAAACTTAGTTATACCATATCTAAAATTCCAACATTCCAAGCCGAAATTAAGACCTAAAATTTGATATTCCAGCATCCTAATATCAGCCATAATTTTTAATTTTGCTAGTTTTAACTAGTAGTTTATACTTTTTCTATTTGTCCTGCATCAATTTGGTATTAGAGCCTTGCTTCACAATGGCGACATGTAGTGCAAGGGTGTATAGAAAAATACTCAGTGACTAAGAGTGAGATGAAATGGTTTTGAGAGTTATGAAAAATTGGACATCAAAGATCTTCGATCACAATGTCCTCCAAAAGCCAAATTACATGTATCAACTCCCATAAGGAAGTATGTTCAATAGTTTTTGGATAGGTTGGATAGCCTTAACATGCGTTTTGTATAAATCAAAACTCCCACAAGAAAAAAAATGCAAACCAACAACCTACACTTGATGCTAAACATGGAGAAGATGATAATAAGCAATATGAAGGAATTGATATTGATCAACACCACGTAATGCAAGGTAAAATCTTTGCTGAATCATATTTTGATTGTGATTCCTCAAATTTAAGAAGTACTACCTTAGAGGAAGTTTCAACACTTCTCCTTCAACTGATCAATTAGAATCTTCAAGCCTTCATGTAGAAGGTTTTCAAATGCTTGATAACATGGAGAGTTAAGAAAGATGACCATATATGGAGAATTTGACAGTGGGAGATGACCAAAGCGTTAAAGATAAAGAAAAACATAACCAAGTGAATTCTTTGGCATAACCTAAAGTTGAAACAACTGAGCAACAGGTTGAAACTCCTAAATAGCAAGTTGGAATGCTTGAACAATAGACTGAAACACCTAAATAGGTTGAAACCCTTGAACAAAAATCAAAGCACATGAATAAAAGATTGAAATAGCAGGCCATTAGGCTAAAAGAATATGATAGCATGCTAAAATAACAGAATAGGGAGATGAAAAGATTAACTGGCAACTACTTTCAGTTTCGGAGCTTGTTTGCTCAAAACTTGATGATATCCTTGCTATTGTTGATGAAGATTATTGCAATGAGTGATGAAGCTATGAGTGTACTTGCAAAGTCAAAATTCAGTAATGAATTAAAATTAGTGGACTTGACTACAAGAAGCAACAATATGTATGTTCTTACTGCTTATGTGGTAGAGAAGCCATGTGGTTTTGTTATGAAACTATCTGCGAGTATAGTGGTCAAGACTTAGGATGTTACCCACATTGCTAAACTATTTTTTAAAGAGGTACATCTCCATGAATTACGTTCAACTACCGGCTCTGATTGTAATGTGAAGTTTATGAGTTATTTTTGGAATTCTTGATTCATTAAGCACTAAGCTTCAATTATTAAGCTCTTTCCATCCCTAAATTGTTGGACAAATAGAGGTGGTGAATAAAAGTTTGGGGGACTTGTTAAGATGTTTGGTTGGAGACAATGTGAATAATTGAGACTTAATTCTTCCTATGGCATAATTTGTATATAATAGTTCTATAAATAGGTCAAACACTGAGCTTCAATTTTTAAGTTCTTTCCATCCCCAAATTGTTGGACAAATAGAGGTAGTGAATAAAAGTTTGGGGGGACTTGTTATGATATTTCGTTGGAGATAATGTGAATAATTGAGACCTAATTCTTCCTATGGCATAATTTGTATATAATAGTTCTATAAATAGGTCAACTAGTAAAAGCGTTTTCAGATATTTTTGGAAGTTTAACCAAGGAACCCCACTGATTTGGTTCATTTACCAAGGACAACATGAGTTATTGTTGAAGGTGAAGGTTTTGCATAACACATGATGGACATCTTTGATGAGGTACGACGAAAGATAACGACAAACAACTTGACTTATAAAGAACAAGTTGATCAACATTGTCAATAAGTTGAATTCAATGAATGGGATGTGGTGATGGTGAGGATTTTGTTGTTAGCCTTAGCATGATATCTAATCATAGGTTTAGACCTGGAAGAATCTTTCTTTGGACTTATGAATTTGGAGAAGCATATTTGTTCTTGATAGAGCCCCCTCTAATGTTAACTTGCTGAGAGAATAATTGCTTCCCTTTATTGAATATTGAGACCCTTTTTTAAAGGTTGCTAATAACAAGAGAGAGATCCTAAAATATAGGTTCTTAACTAATAAAGGAAAGAGATAATAGATTATAGTATCTTGACTAATTAAAGGATTATAATGAATAGAAAGTCTATAATAATTAAAGGAAACAAAATAAATCTCTAATTGGGTAAGCTAGGCTACATCTACTGTTGCTACCTTCCTTCTTTGATATTGTCGTCCAATAAAAGCATCCACATCGTCACTTTCCCTTTCGACTTTGAGCTTTTCCTCAAGCTCAAACTTTGGATAAGCTTCTTGGAAGTGTTCAATTGGTTCCCATGTTACATTTTCTTAAGGAAACCCTGCCCATTGAACTGACAACTCCCTTTGCTTTGGTTGAACCTACTGCGTAAAATAGCCTGAGGAGTTGGTAAGGCTTTGTTGTTGCACACTGGTGATAAATCTCTTACAACAACTAGTTGGGGTCCTTTATATTTTTGTAGGAGAGACATATGGAACATATCATGTATTCTACTTTCTGTAGACAACTTAAGCTTGTAAGCAACATGTTCTGCTTTGGCCATGACCTTGAAAGGGCCAAATTACTTTGGGAGAAGTCTGTGATGCTTCTATTTGGCTACTGTTAAATGACGGTATGGTTGAAGTTGCAGCCATACCCAATCTTTAATTGCAAAACTCAACTCTCTATGCCTCAAATCATAAGTGTTCTTCATCCTTTTTTTGGGCTTGTGAGAGCCTATCACGAGTACCTTGGAGTATGACAACCCTCTCTTAGAGAGCTTTATCAATTACTTTAATTCGTGTAGAACCTGCTAAGTAAGAGAGCAATTGAGGCTGCTTGCCATAGACCAACTCAGAAAGGGTCGTGCCATGAGTAGTGTGGTAAGGGGGGTTGTAGTAGTACTCAGCCCAGGGTACCCAGTCAACCCACAACCGTGGACGATCACTAGTGAGGCACTATAATTACATCTCTATGGTGCGATTGACAACTTGTTTCTGATCATCATACGAAGGATGGTAAGTTGAAGAGAAGGCTAGCTTGGAACCACTGAAGCGGAATAACTCCTTCCATAGCATACTAAGGAGACACTTTTCTCGATCTGAGACTATTGATTTAGTTAGGTCATTAAGTCTAAACACCACTGCAGAGAAAACAATAGTGACAAATAAAGCAGTAAATAGATGAGCCGAAGGTAAAAAGTGAGAACACTTTGAAAGTCTATCAACCACCACTATCAAAACTAATTTACCCTAGCCCTTGGGCAGCCCTTCCATAAAGTCCATGGAGATATTAGCCAAATCTGTTGTTGAACTAGAGAGGTTGAAGTAGTCTTGTAGTTGCACATTTTGCCATTTGTGGTACTGACACACTAAACAAGTATGCGCAAATTCTAATGGAACGAGCTTCATAACCTTTTAATAAAAATCATGCTGAAGTTGTTGTAGGGTCTTTTGTCCACCTTCATGTGTCATATCGTGGATAGTCCAAATAACGGTGGCGATAAATAAAGAGGTGGGTAGGAGATGTACCTTTCCTTTGAAGAGAATTAGCCCATCTCGTACAACCTAATTCGATCCCAGCACCCCCTAGTAGCCTAATATCAGTCATATTTCCTAATTTTACGAATTATATATATATGTGTGTGTGTGTGTATGTGTGTATATTTATATACACACAAATATGAGTATCTTTTAAGAGGATCCTCTCAAATTATTATATTCTTCAAATTATAATAGAAAATATTACTTCTTAGGACAATATGATAGGACTCCTTATAATATAGCGGCTCGAATTACTTCAAACTTTCCAAAAAGATATCATTACATACAAGTAGCTCTTACACATACTATTAATGTGTCTTCTGCATATGATATGCTCTATCCACTATTTTCTTACTAAACCTTTTAATCGATAGTATTCTTTGTTACTAATATTATTATGTTGCATTCATTTTAACAACAATGGGAGTTGTTATAATTATACTTAAATGATAACTTTATAAACTTGCAATAGTGAGTTTCAGAAGAAAAAAGAAAAAAGAAAAGGGTTTGTAGACCAAGATTGTACCTTCCATCAAGGTAAATGGCTCAAACGAGTTACATGGTATGGAAAATTCGTAAGATAAGAAGAACAAATGTTAAAAATGATTCATATTATAGAGATATATAATTTTTCTTTTGTCCATTAAGTAGAACTAATGATTTGCTCTAGCTTAGAATAATGCATTTCATCAGTTGGATATGACTGACACAGAAAGGGGATACTAAATATAGCAAAGCTTCTATCTATTGATACATTACAAAATGTTGTCTTATGTAATACTGTATACATCAAAATTCATGCTAAAATTTTAAAAACACTCTAGTATTGCCCATTTTAGAGAACTTAAGCTTTGATTTCTTGTGGTAGCAACATATATGCTTTTTGGTTTAGTGATAACAGTAACTTTCTCAAGGGATATTTGGAGGAAAAGATGCTAGGATAAGCGGACCTACCATATATAGTTGTAGAAAGCTAGAACAATAAACAAATGAATTGAATCAGGGATACTTGTACATCTTTTTACCCCAACTTGGTTGTTTTTGTGGTGTTCAATCAACATGATCATGAGGTCCTTTGTGTTTTAAATGCTTCTACAATGTACTTGTCGGCCTAGATTCATGAAGGCAACCATGTACTTTTTTGACATGTGACCCTTTTTAAATTAGATGCTTGTACTTGAACTTTTGTGACATAGGCATCCCTTTTGCTTGTGGACATTATGTTGTAATTTTAGACGTGAATTGGTGGCAGGATCATGTGCATAAAGGTGCCATTTTACCTGTTTTTGATTGCCTTTATGATACTTTGTGGTTTTTAATGTCCAGATTTTTACATTTTACAGGTTCTTATCATCTCAGGTGAAACTGGATGTGGCAAGACAACCCAAATTCCACAATTCATATTAGAATCTGAGATAGAATCCATTTGTGGAGCTGTTTGTAGTATTATATGTACACAACCAAGACGAATATCAGCCATGACAGTTTCTGAAAGAGTTGCTTTGGAAAGGGGCGAAAAATTGGGTCAATGTGTAAGTTTTTCTTAAGCATTTCTGTCTGTGCTTTGGCACAACAACCACTCTCGGATATTTTTACATTTTCTACAAAATTGAATTGTATTTGTGTATTGGCTTGCCTAATAGGTTGGATATAAGGTTAGACTTGAGGGTATCAAGGGAAGGGAGACCCACCTTCTTTTTTGCACTACTGGAATCTTGTTAAGAAGGTTGCTCTTTGATAAAAATTTGAAAGGTGTAACTCATGTTATTGTGGATGAGATTCATGAACGTGGAATGAGTGAAGGTAATGATTGTTCCTTTTATGTTTTGATTGGGAATGTTGGAAATAGATTTTCTCATAGTTGATGTTTTGATGGCAGATTTTCTTCTTATTGTTCTTAAAGAAATTCTTCCTCATCGACCAGAATTGAGGGTGATTCTAATGAGTGCAACACTCGATGCAGAACTTTTCTCACCCTATTTTGATGGAGCTCCCATACTTCGTATTCCAGTAAGTTAAAAGCCTATGATTTGTGTTTTTTTTTTCATTTTCAGATAGAGACTATTGCTTGTTTGCTGCTCTTGTTTTACTTCCTTATCAATATTTTCTTTCCTTTTTAGGGAGTGGGGATGAGATTTGGAGTGCTGATTTTTTGAAGCCCTAACATTCTTTTAACGTAAAATTCAATATAGAGCTAAAATAACAATTCCATGCTTTTGCTTCAATTGTCCTTTTCTTTGGCAACTTTTCCAATTTGTTGTGGACTATATGAAATACTTAGAAGTATTGAAGGCTTGGTTTGTTTTTGGTGTCTTCCAATATAGAAGGCTTGTTGCTTTGTCCTATATAATTTTCTTTTCTATTGGAAAAAGAATACCTTCTCCTAATTCCATTACTTCCAATTGAGTAGTTTAAATTGCATCACACCTAGAATACTTTGGCTTTTTATTCTCATCTTTTTGCATTACACATGGACTCTATTATTGCAAGCATTTCAACCAGCATTTATTGACGAAGAACTCTATTGGCGGATTTTTTTGACTCCAAATAGATTTTTGTTTCCAACATCAAATGATTATTATTCACTTTGTATCGTCTTCTTATGTAGAAACTGGTTGCAATTTCACTGCTTTACATTTCTCAATGCGAAGCTATGAGTAATTACGAACTCTGGTCATTTTCATGTGTTTGACTACTATTTGAATGTAATCATTTTAAGTTTGTAATGATGCCAAAAGTACTTTTAACAGGATTTTTTTTTTTTTTGGTTGGGAAGGAGAAATTAGCGGCAACAGAATCAAGGGGCTGCTAATTAGGAGGAAATCTGTTCCTAGCAGATTGGGAGAGAATTAGGGGAGATTTAGTCAAAATAAATAAATTAAGATATTTGATTTGTATAGAATTCTTTCCTAGTATAAATACTATTGTACTCCTATTTATATGTAACCTAAACAAAGGAAAATATATTAAACAGAGGAAAATATATTGAAATCGCACTTTCTTCCACATGGTATCAGAGCTGTAGGAAGAAATTTGTCAACCCTAATTGTCCATAATCATGTCTGATTACATATCAGAATCCACCACCATCTCTACCAATCAACCAAACTCTTCTGAAATTCACAGCCCCACCAAAAGAACCAATACCTCCTATCTACCTACTTTAGATTCTCCTCCTATCCAAATTACAACTATACGGCTCAATGGAGAGAATTTTTTGCGCTAGTCTCAATCAGTGCGGATATTTATTCGAGGGAGAGGGAAAATTGGCTACTTGACAGGAGAAAAGAGGGAACCTGCCCCTGAGGATCAAGGTTAATCCACTTGGGATGCTAAAAATTCCATGGTGATGACTTGCTTGGTAAATTCTATGGAGGAGGAAATCAGCTCCAATTATATGTGTTACCACACTACCAAGGAGCTATGGGACAACGTCAATCTCATGTATTTAGACTTGGGCAATCAGTCTCAAGTGTTTAAGTTGACATTGAAACTTGGAGAAATCTGCCAAGGTGAGGAAAAGTGTTACCAAATACTTTAATACTTTGAAACGTTTGTGGCAGAATTTGGACTTATTCAGTGATGCTTATGAGTCAAAATCGTCAGAAGATTACCACCACTATAAGAAAAAGTGGAGGATAATCGTATATTTAAATTTCTTATTGGACTAAATGTTGGATTTGATGAAGTTGGAGGCAAAATTATTGTTAGACAGCCCCTTCCTTCCATTGGAGAAGTGTTTTCTGAAGTCCAGAGGGAAGAAAGCCCCGGGCTTGTTATGTTAGGGAAGAAAAAACCTGACAAAACAATGGAGAATTTTGACCTTTCTGCAGAGGTTTGTGCTAGCCGAATGGTCCAGGGGAAATTGGAGCAAAAACCCTGTTTTTGGTGTGACTATTGCAATAAGCCAAAGCACACATGTGAAACCATGCCGGAAGATTGGAAGGGGAAAAATGAGAGCAGGGGTCGGTCAGCCTTTGCTCATGAAGCCGAGACTGCCCCTTTCAGCAAAGAGCAACTAGATCACATAATAAAGTTGTTGAAATCTAATGCTGGATTGTCGGGTGCACTTAATGCTTCTTTGGCATATTCAGGTAGTAATCCTAATGCCCTAGTATGTCATTCTTTTTCTGCTCCTTGGATCATTGATTAAGGAGCCTTAGATCATATGACAAGTCTTTCAAATTTGTTTCATACTTACAACCCTTGCTTTGGTTATGAAAAAGTTCGTACAGTAGATAAATCATATTCTCCTATTATCGGTAAAGGTTTGGTAACCTTATCTACTACCTTGTCCCTTAAATCTATTCTCCATGTACCTAAACTTGTCATCTCCTATCTGTTAGTTAATTGTCTAAAGATTCTAACTGTTGGGTTATTTTCTTTGACTCTCATTGTGTGTTTCAGGACTAGAGTTCAAGGAGGATGATTGGCAGTGCTAGGATGATAGATGGTCTCTACTATTTTGATGATGAAGATTCCAAGGGTAAAAAATCTCGGAGCTTGAGTAGTATTAGTGAAGAATTTTCATTCACTGATCACGAATTGATTTACAAGACATATACACATGAATATATAGGAAAAAGCTATCCTAATTAAGGAAGAACTAATTAAGGAAGAATAATAACGGTAGAATCCTAATTATATACATTCCATATCTGTCAACAATTAGTTCTCTTTCTATCAAGGATCAAATTATGCTTTGGCACTATAGGTTAGAACATCTTAGTTTTTTGTATTTGAAAACACTTTTTCCTATGCTATTTCAAGGATTGGATTGTTCAACATTTCATTGGGAAGTTGTATTTTTGTCAAAAAGTCATAAGTCCTTTTATCCCTCACAACCTTATAAACCTTCAAAACCATTTTATCTTATCCATAATGATGTTTGGGGTCCTTCGTAGATTAACATGGTTTAAGGAAGAAAATGGTTTGTGACATTATTGATGATCATACTCGTCTATATTGGGTTTACTTGATAAGTGTAAAATCAAAAGTTGAAATCTTATTTAAAAATTTTTATACAATGATTGAAAACGAATTTCAACAAAAAATTGGCATTCTCCACACTAAAAATAGCACTAAATATTTTAATAAGATTCTTGATGATTTTTTAAAGCAAAAGGGTATTCAACATCAATCTACTTGTGTTGATACTCCTTAACAAAATGGGATTGTTGAAATGCTAAAAGGAAAAACAAACATTTGCTAGAAGTGTCTCGTGCCATTATGTTTCTAAAAATGTTCCCAAATTTCTTTGAGGGGGAGCTATTTTAACAGAATCCTAGTTGATAAATAGGATGCCTACTTTGGTTCTTAACTATGGTACACCACCCCTTGAGTGTTTTAAATTTTTTTCCTGAAGCTTGAATCTATTCCAATTTACCACTAGGAGTTTTTGGGTGTATTGCTTATGTCCATTTACCTACTAGGGGCAGTCCACACTAGATCCCAGGGTGGAAAAATGTGTCTGGCTATGCCCTTTTAATCCTAGAACTCGAAAAATCTGTCACTATGGATGTCTCCTTCCTTGAAAATCAACCTTGTCTTAAGGAAAATTTTCTTAGGGGGAGAAGCAAAGCGAAGAAAATTTTTGGGAAGTTAATCCCACTCCCTTGCCTAAAATTGTAGACTCCCCTGAAAATCTACAAAAACTAGCTGTTCCTTATATTATAGAGCTAGAAAATGCTGAAAATTTGACAAGAGGAGAAATACTACTAGAAGATCCTAAAGGACATCAACGTAAAGTTTAGAGTTTACACAAGGAGGAACAACCACTTACACAAATACACAGGAAATCCTCGACAATTTCCCCTCTTTTAGTTCCTACCTCCCAAAAGGCCCACTACTTTCCCAACATGAATATGCACATAAAAGCAGTTCACACAACCGAGTAGAACTACACAAACCCAGAAAGCTCCAGACTTTCCTCTAGCAAACACAACCAAATATCAAATTCCATAGCCACCTAACAGAACTCCATAATCACCCTTTTACAAAACATATGATAAACTATCTCAGAGTCATAGGGCATTTAAATCAAAAATCTCTAATCTGTTTGTTCTGAGAAACATTCAGGAAGCAATTTATGATCCAAAATGGAAATCAGTAGTAATGGAGGAGATTCGTGCTCTTGTGAAAAATGGGACATGGGAAGCTGTAGAGTTACCTAGAGACCAAAGAACAGTTGGCTATAAATGGGTGTTTACGGTGAAGTGCAAGGCTAATGAAAGTGTAGAAAGATACAAAGCGAGACTTGTTGCTAAGGAGTTTACTCAAACCTATGGTATTGATTACCAAGAGACTTTTGCCCCGGTAGCTAAAATTAACTCTATTAGAGTTTTATTGTCTCTTGCAGTTAACTTCAATTGGACCTTACATCAACTCGATGTGAAAAATGCTTTTTTGAATGGTGATTTGGAAGAAGTGTTTATGTGTCCACCACCGAGTTTTGAAAAAATTGTTGGCCAAAATACAGCATGTAGACTCAAGAAGTCTTTATATGACCTGAAACAATCTCCACAAGTATGGTTTGGAAGGTTTGGGAAGGCAGTGAAAAGCTATGGCTTTCATCGAAGTCAAGCAGATCACACTCCATTTTATAAGCATTCTAAAATGAAACAATTGCAATTCTAATTGTCTATGTGGATAACTGGAGATGACTATGAAGAACTTGCAAGGTTGAAAAGGAAGTTAGCAAAGGAGTTTGAAATTAAAGACCTGGGAGCATCGAAATATTTTCTTGGAATGGAATTTGCAAGATCAAAAGAAGGATTATTTGTGAATAAGAGAAAGTATATCCTTGATTTACTTGGAGAAACTGGGTTACTGGGATGCAAGGTCGCTAACCTAAAACTCAGTCTTGCTAAGGATGAAGATGTGATTGATAGGGAAAATTTTTAGCGATTGGTGGCAAGACTGATATATCTATCACACACCCAACCTGACTTAGCCTTTGTTGTAAGCATGATAAGTCAGTTTATGCACTCACCAGGTCAAGAGTACTTTAAAGCTGCCTATAAAATACTAAGGGATTTGAAAGGGACACCTGGAAGAGGCTTGATGTTTAAAAAATGTGATAATATACAGGTTGAAATCTATACAAATGCTGATTGGGTAGATAGCATTTTTGATGGAAGATCAACATCAGGATATTGTACTTTTGTTGGGGGGGAAATCTAGTCACCTAGCGGAGTAAGAAATAGAATGTAGTAACACAAAGTAATGTTGAAGCTGAGTTTAGGTCTTTCACACTTGTGATTTGTGAAGGAATGTGGATCAAGAGGTTATTAGAAGATCTGAAGATTCCTGTGTCACTTCCTATGAAAGTCTATTGTGACAATAAGGCTGCTATTTCGATTGCACACAACCCAGTTCAACATGACAAAACCAAGCACATCGAAGTGGACAAGCATTTATCAAAGAGAAACTTAAGAGTGGCTTAATTTATGTTCCTTATATATCAACCAGTGAACAAATAGTTGATATATTCACCAAGGGACTACAGAAGAAATAGTTTGATCTTCTAGTAAGCAAGCTAGGTATGGAAGACATTTACAAGCCAGCTTGAGGGGGAGTGTTGAGAAGGAGAAATCAATGGCAGCAGAATCAATGAGTTGCTAATTCGGAGGAAATCTGTTCCTAACAAGTTGGGAGAGAAATTAGTGGAGATTTAGTCAAAGTAAATAAATTAGGAGATAATTAGGATATTTGATTTGTGTAGAATTCTTTCTAGTATAGATACTATTGTACTCCTAAAAAATATATGGAAGTTACACTTTTTTCTGTATTTTTGCATTTTGACCGCCACTAGTTCTAGGAATAATAATCTTTTTTTATAAAGTATCTTATTACCTTGATCTTATTCATTTTTGTATGTGTGATCTCGTTGGTTGGTCTTGTTTATGGGCTATAGATGCTTACTTATAAAAGAGCATGTACAAGTTTCAAGACGTAATCTACTTAATTGTTATACACTTTTTCTTCTTCTACCTTGGTCAAAGAAATGCAACTCAAGGGTCTTAACTTTTTACTGCTTTTGTCTTTTCTGAATTGTATCACACAGGGTTTTACTTACCCTGTACAAACTCATTTCCTGGAAGATATTCTGGAAATGACAAGGTACAGATTGACTCCATACAACCAAATTGATGATTACGGTCAAGAAAAGATGTGGAGAATGAGCAGACAAGCTTCAAGAAAGCGGAAGAGTCAGATTGCTTCCGTTGTTGAGGTCCATGACCTTTTCTGCAGCTACATTTGCTATTTTGCAAATGCAGTTTATTTCCTCTTCTACAATTTTTAAATTCATTTTTGTTGTGTTGAGGAAGTTTTTGATTTGGGAAGCATGCAATAGGATGCATTGAGAGCAGCTGACTTTAAGGAGTATAGTTCCCAGACTCTGGAGTCCCTGGCATACTGGAATCCTGATTGCATTGGTTTCAATATCATAGAGTTTCTTTTATGCCATATATGTGAAAAGAAGGGGCCTGGTGCTGTGCTCGTTTTCATGACTGGTTGGGATGACATGAGCTCATTAAAGGATAACCTACAAGCAAATCCTATGTTGGGAGATCCAAGTCGAGTGTTGTTGCTTACGTGCCATGGTTCTATGGCCAGCTCAGAGCAGGTAATTTCATATTTGAAGTTGCTTTGATAAAACATTCATGTATAGACATTTTGATAAAAATCCTCATTCTTGATTACCAACGTTCAGTATATAGCTTCTAAGCAAATTTCTTTGGAATGTATGCAGAGGTTAATATTTGATGTACCTGATTGTGGTGTGAGGAAGATAGTGCTAGCTACCAACATTGCTGAGACAAGTATCACAATCAACGATGTTGTTTTTGTTCTTGACTGTGGGAAGGCAAAGGAGACTTCATATGATGCTCTTAATAACACTCCTTGCTTGCTTCCTTCTTGGATTTCCAAAGCCTCTGCTCAACAGGTAAGTTTTTCTTCTACTTGGAAATTTGATATCTGAGATGATTTTGATGTGAAGATTGTATTTCTGATGGTGTGTAATTGCATTTGCCTCCCACATGTTTCTAGATGCTACTTGTGTGACATTCTCAGGAGGGATTATTATGGTAGAAAAGGCAAGCACGTCTACAAATTTTATAAATCCAAGCTGTCATGAAATGTATTTGGAGCTTCATCCAAACATGCAAATTTTGGTTTGATTATTTTTTTACGTGGAGTTGAATCTCACTGAAGCATATTGTAATAACCTCACCGGTTGCACAATTTCATTTTTGCTTTTACTTTCATCTAAGCAGGGTTGAGGCTTTAGTAATTTAAGTTAGTTAGAAGAGATTTTAGATTAGCATGAGGGATGTCCAGTAGCCTTGCTACTTTATTTATTTTATGTACTGATCTTTGTCATTTTGAGATATTCTAAAGGGAAAGGGGAAATAATTTTGTTAGAACCTCAAATATGTTCTCAAACTCATTCAAAAGTTCAAAAATAATTTACTTAATCTCCTATTTGGTGATATTATTATCTTGGCCCAATAAATAAATAAATAAATAAAGTTTGTTGAAATGTAATCATAGATATTTCCTTGGCCAAAAGTTTTGTTGACCTGAAGCAACATTTGTGTATTTCATGTTTTATTTTCTTTTAATTTGATCCTGTATAATCTATCATCATGAGAGTCTATGTTTACAAGAAATCAATCATTTTGAGTG
Organism: Erythroxylum savannarum; assembly: GCA_025629945.1. Classification (NCBI taxonomy): domain Eukaryota; kingdom Viridiplantae; phylum Streptophyta; class Magnoliopsida; order Malpighiales; family Erythroxylaceae; genus Erythroxylum; species Erythroxylum savannarum. The sequence continues at coordinate 13,673,999 of JAOTAW010000003.1, forward strand.
ATTTATTTATCGTAACAATCGAAAATAAATTGAATAATTATGTTCTTAATGCTTAAAGATTTTTTCTTAAACCAAATAAGGGTTTTGGTCCAAGTTTAAGACAAGAAAGATAAATTATTTGTCTCATTTGAGGTTGGCATGCCAATTACTTTCTATCTGACAGATTTGGCAAGCATGTAGGAATTAGAATGATATGTTTCTTTGTGATCCATTTATATACTTTGTTCTTTCTATCTCCTGCTTGAATGGTAAAAAACCTCATTTCAGAAGCTTTTTATATTTGGACTCTTTCACATATATATTCTATATTCATTTCGACTTAAATGTATAATGCAGAGAAGGGGGAGAGCTGGCCGTGTTCAGCCAGGAGAATGTTACCATCTGTATCCTAGATCTGTATACAATGCTTTTGTAGAATATCAATTACCGGAAATATTGAGGACACCTTTGCAGTCTCTTTGTCTGCAGATCAAAAGTCTAAAGCTTGGAAGCATATCAGAGTTTCTTTCTAGGGCTTTGCAATCACCTGAATTGTTAGCGGTAACACCATTTGTGGCTTGTCTCACTTATACTCCCCCAATCCCAACTTTCTAACATCCCATAGTAATATCTAACCTAATCCCATAGTTATGATTAATATCTTCTCCTTCGTTGTTTAGGACATAGAGGAGATGATGCTGTCAACGTCGTGACTATATACTTTTTTTGATGAAGTTACTTTACCTTGCTCAGCTCATTGACCATCGTGTTTTACCCTAATATTTTGCAGGTTCAGAATGCTATTGATTACTTGAAAGTTATGGGAGCTTTAGATCAGAATGAAAATTTGACTGTTCTTGGTAGGGCAGCATTTAACCATGCTTATTGTTGCTTGATAGGTGATCCCATAATCATGCTTATTGTTGCTTGACAGGGCGATATTTATCTATGCTTCCGGTGGAGCCTAAACTGGGAAAGATGCTTATTTTAGGTGCTATCTTCAATTGCTTGGATCCAATATTGACTGTTGTTGCAGGTCTTAGTGCGAGAGATCCTTTTTTAACACCATTGGACAAGAAGGATGTAAGTTCAGTCTTTTATATTGAAGAAAGAATGATTTACTCTTATTGATGATCCACATTTGTCGTACATAGATGGAAGCCTATATTTGGTAGGTCAACTCCTACAAAATCTTTAAATATTGCCTATATTTTTAAAGATCACCTCTTATAGAATCTGGTAACTAATCTTAGGGATTTCTAGAGGTATTAACTAAAGAAAACTAAGAATTTTACGAGATTGTAAAAGGTATCTTCGAACAAGGCAGGTTCAATGGATGAGTGATTTTAGGGAGTTGAGGTATTCTATTTTCAGCTTGATTTTAATCTCCTCAAATATGATATTGGAAAATGCCTTAGTAGATCAGTCAGCTAATTACTTGAATTTATGTATGGAATACTAATTGGGCCACTATCTAGCAAAAAGTTAATGGAAGTGCTTATCCTTTTTGGAAAATACTATGAGTATTTGTAATTGTATACATACTCTAGGGTCAACTCTGACTCCGTATAGGAAATTCCAAAATTTAAGAGAATGACATGTTATCTTACAAATATTTTGTCCTAGCCTTGTATTTTTTACGCACTTCCTCTCAATTTGGTTAATGAATTGAGATCTTCAATTCTCTGCTTGGAAATAATGCTTTGAAACATATGAGTGTTTGTCTTTTTGTTAAACATCTACTTGTAGGGGAGGTAAATTCCTTGTTGGACTATTTAAAATAATGAAGTAAAATATGATTCTGATAGAGTCCTCCCTACGATCATCATGCTTATTGAATAAGTAGTATGTGATTGTGTGCGATATTTTCATTATGTGGAAGATCTTTGGAAGGGCACATAATAAGATAGATGATACTATCACAATTAAGTAGACCATATTATTACTTTCCTTTTGCATTATGGGATTTTTTGGATCTGAGATTTTCTTGGTAAATATGTTGACCGCTGGTTACTATCTCGTGTATAGACTTTGGGAATCTTAAATCTGTCTGAGATCATAAACATGAGCTTTCCTCACATTATCTTATATATTTAATTATCAATTATGCTTTTTGTATATTTAATAGACTTAGGATGTGAAACAGACGGGTTAGACTTATCATTTGGAATAGGTTTTGAATCTCACATGAAACTAGATTCAAGTAATGACGCATGTAAGGAAGGGGAGATGAGAAAAGAGGAGAAGATAATGAGGAAAAATAAAAAATTATTATAAATTTATATTGACTCCCAATGTTTAAGGTTTGGGAAATACAATTACTCTTTAACATAATTTAAAACTTCCTTGTAGGTGGATGATAGAATTTACATTCCTCTTGAATTGGTTAATATCCTGTAAGAATGCATTTGACTTTAGGCTTAAGTTTCCCTATTTGATGGTTATAGATATTAGGGATGGCAAGATGGCAAAAAGGCCTGGGCCTGGCCCAACCCGAAGTCAACGGGGCAGGCCTGAGTTGACTGGACCTTGGATGCCCGGGCCTGACGAGTAAAGGCAAAATAATGTCATTTTGCCATATTTTTTTAATGAATTAGTTTGGGCTCGGGTCAGGCTGTCCATTGCCATCCCTATTACACATGAATATATGAGCTAGACCTGATTATTTTGAAGTACAAGTGTTACAGACAATATCAAAGAGTGTCAATTGAGGGCTTGATACAATCTTAAGACTCCTATAGACTTAATATAATAGTAAGAAAGAACTAATTACATAATGAAAGTATCAATTACATAAGGAAAGTTTATCTTAAGAATAAATAGGAATCATATAGATCTGACTTTTCCTAATATAGATCTAGCTTTTTCTAATGCTCATTCTCAAGCTAAAGCATATGTATCATAATGTCCAAGTTTCTAAAAGCCTTGGTGAACAAATCAACAAATTGGTCTTCTGACTTGACGTATGGTATCTCAATCATTTCTTCTTGAAGCTTTTAGCAAAGTAAAAATCCACCTCAATATGTTCAGTTCTCTCAATGGAAGACTTAATTAGAAGAAATATGAATGACTGCTTGATTATCACACATCAACTTCATTGGAGACGAGTGCTCAAAACTAAGTTCCCCGTAATAAATCAACTTACATGTAGTATATGCCATGGCCTTAGGCTTAGCATTGGAACGTACAACAACTGATTGCTTCTTGCTTTTCCATGACAGCATGTTTCCACCCAAATACACAGTATCTTGAAGTAGATTGTCAGTCATAAGTTCCTGCCTAATTTGCATTTGTATATCCTTGAATCTTAGTATGACCATGGTTTTGATATAGAAGACCTTGCTTTGATAGACCTTTCAAATATCTCAAAATCTTGATGATTGTTTCCCAATGGCTAGTTTGTGGAGACACCATAAACTAACTTACTACATTTGTAGCAAATGAAATAAATGGATGAGTAATAGTCAAATAACATTTGGCTCCACCGGACTATCAAATTGACTTAGTTCCCAATATGCATGTCTCCTTTAAAAGGTCAAGGACATTTCGAGATAGACAAATCACCATCTTCGACCTTGCTGCCTCGACACCATGAAAATATTTGAGTGAACCAAGGTCCTTTATTTGAAACTTGATCTACGAAAAATTTAAAGATTGGATTCCTACTTTATCATCTCTAGAAATAATAATATCGTCAACATAAACAATCAAAAGAATTCTACCAGCTTTGGAGCGACAATAAAACACGAAATGATCCACACAACATTGATGTAGACCAAACTCCATAACTACTATACTGAAGCATCCAAAGTAAGCTCTTGGTGATTGTTACAGACCATAGAGAGACTTGTTAAAGCGACACGCCAAATTAGTCTCCCCTTGAGCAACGAACCTTGTTGGTTGTTCCATAAAAATTGTCTCCTCAAGATCACCACGAAGGAAAGCATTTTTTATGTTGAGTTGATGAAGAGGGCAATTATGTGTCGATGCCAACGCAATGAAAATACAAATAGATGTCAATTTAGCTACAGGAGGATTGATGTTTGTAAGCTAGAAAGAGGTTTGTATTTTCTCATATGTTTACTTTATAGAAGTAAGGTTATATATACATATTTACAAGATTAATTTTCGGAATGTAATCTCTATGATCAAACGATTATAATCCGTATAATAAAGACTAGAATCGATGACATTAATGCTCAATATGTAACATTCCCTTCCAAGTTGGAGCATAGATATTAATCATGCCCTACTTGTTACAAATGTAATTGATTCGAGTACCATTTATGGCCTTTGTGAAGATATCTCTGAGTTATACTTCAATTTTGACATATTCTTTGAAAATCAAGTTGTGCTGAACTTTTTCACGAATGAACTGGTGGTCAATTTAATGTGTTTGGTCCTTTCATGAAACACTAGATTAGAAGCAATATGTAGAGAAACATGATTATCGCATTACAGTTTTGCTAGTTCTGAGGCTTTAAAACCAATTTCATATAATAGTTGATATATCCATACTGTCTCACACGTTAGCACACCATGCCATAGCTCTGTATTCAGATTTTGGACTGGATCTTGATACAGCATTTTGTTTCTTACTTTTCCATGAGACCAAGTTTCCTCTCACAAAGACACATTAGCTAATTGGCATCTGGTAAACATTCAATGTGATTGTGTCCATGATTTTCATATAGTATCCCTTTTCTAGGAGTGCCCTTTAGGTAACGTAAGATTTCTTCTAAGATTGCCCAATGATGAATAGTTGGAGAGGACATGAATTGACTTACAACGCTAATAGAATATGCAATATCAGAGCGAGTTTCTGTAACCTGCTTAATTTTCATATCAATCTTCTATATTTTTCAAGGTCTTCAAGCAAATCTCTATCTTGGTAAGTTGTACATTTAGGGGGCTTTGAGGTATTGTGTGGCTTAGCTCCTAGCTTTCCCATTTCAGCTAATAGATCAATTACATATTTTCTTTGGGATAGGAAAATGCCTTTCTTGCTTCTTGTTATTTCTACTCTCAAAAAATATTTCAGAGCTCCCAAATTCTTTATTTGAAATTGACTATGGAGAAAGGATTTTAATGATGAGATGCTTGTAGAGTAACTTCCTGTAATGATGATATCATCTACATATGCAACAAGGAGAATAATACCAAGTTTAGATTGTTTATAGAAAACTGAGAGATTAGATTTGCTCTTAGTCAATCCAAAAATTTCTACGGCTTGACTAAATTTCCCAATCGGGCACGTGGACTTTGTTTCAAACCATACAGTGACTTGCATGGACAACAAACTTTGTCATACTTCCCCTGAGCAACAAACCCAGGTGGTTGCTCCGTATACACTTCCTCTTGAAGGTCAACATGTAAGAAGACATTTTTAATATCTAACTAGTGTAGGGACCAATTAAATGTAGCTGCCATAGAAATGGATAGACGGATAGATGTTAGTTTAGTAATAGGCGAGAAAGTATCAGAATAATTGACACCATAAGTTTGAGCATAGCCTTTAGTAGCAATTGATCCATCAGAGTTGACTTTGATTGTAAAAACTCATTTGCATCCAATGGATTTCTTTCCAACAGGTAAGTTACCAAATTCCACGTACCATTAGCCTTTAAAGCATTCATCACCTATATCATAGCATTATGCCAACTAGGAAACTTCTTGAATAGTTTTCAGGAGAGACACGTAATCAAGTGAGGCAACAAAATAACATAAAGGGGGATAAATGAACATAAGACACAAAAGAGGAAATAGGAAAGGTGCATTGGTGTTTATCTTTGCAAAGGCAGTGGGGAGATCATCAGAAGTCAGATTTGATTCCAAAGAAGACACAAGTTTGGAGCTCACATAAAGATGATTTTGTCTTCTGGAATAGACCGGATGAACGGGTGGTGGTTGTGGTGGTGTAGTGGTAACATCATTGATATGATAGGTGACCTCATAAACTAACGGATCATCATCCGCCTTTGTAGGTATTGGAGTAGGAAAGAGGGAAATATTTTCAAAAAAGGTGACATCGGCAGACGCAAAATGTATGTTGAGAGTTGGACAATAACAGAAATAGCCTTTTCGTAGACGAGACTAGCCCAAAAATACACATTTAAGAGATTTAGGGATCTAACTTGGTGACTTGAACGCGAACCTCTCAAACAAAACAAGTACTGCTAAAAATTTGTGGTGTAAGGGAGAACAGGGGTTTATTAGGAAAAGGAATGTTATAAGGAATCTCATCTCAAAGAATAGATGAAGGGATAAGATTGATTAGAAAACAAGTTGTGGAGACCACATCAACCAAAAACGATTTGGGGACATTAATTTGATCCGGCAGTTTCATGTAAATGAAAAATTTTTCTTTCAAATCCACCATTTTGAGATGGTGTGTCAACACATGAAGATTGATGAACAATACCATTTTGAAGTATGTAGTGCTGGAACAAGGTAGAAAAGTATTCTTTGGCGTTGTCACTTCTTAGAGTATGGATAGAAAGAATAAATTGTGTTTTGATTTCAGCACAAAAGGTAGTAAAATGGGAGAATAATTCGGAAAGATTTTTTATTAAATAAAGCCAAGTCACATGAGAAAAATCATTAACTGTTGACTAGAGTTATTAGAATTGATTTTTTCCTTTTATACATTTATGAATTAATAGTTGTAGTGATTTCTTCCTATAATTGAGAGATTTGATAGATGGAATGTTTCCTAAATAGTCCTAGGCCTTGTGTATATAAACCATAGGATTTCTCTGTACAAAACATCTCAATAAAGCAATAGAAACACTTTGGTTTCTCTCTGACTTATTTTCTTCATAGTATTAGAGCCCTGTCTGATTTAAGGGCCTATTCTTTCTTCTTAATTTTTTTCTAGCTGTTCTTCTCTATCCAGAATAGTACTTTGGCTGAGTTTGTACTCGCCCAAAAAACAAGGTTTCTTAATCTCACTGCCCCTCAGCTTGCTTTAGACCCACTAGCGACCGTCTCTGTGATAGACCCGACATCACCAATGCCGCACGCGTTGCCACGAAGTGCCACAGACCGCCACCCTCCAATAGTTTTTTCGCCTCATAGGTATTGGTCCACCAGTGTCACCAGCCACTGTACATCTTCCCTTTGGTGTTTGAACTCCGGTAGCATGTCGGGAAATACGCTAGAAGCCTCTATTTGTATCTAAATTCTTTCGGTTACTACTGTTGGCATATTTCTTTGTTTGTCCCGAGTGATTCTAAAGAAGATGGATGGAAAAAAGGTAATTCTCTTGAGTTCGATAATCCTTCACTTCAAATCAGCCACGTGAAACTTGACGGAACTAATTATCTTGCTTGGTCAAGATCTTGTTTATTGTTCATCAAAGCTAGAGGATTATAAGGTTACATTAAGGGTGGCAGTAAGAGACTCGATGTCAATAATCCTGAGTATAATCAGTGGGAGTCGGAGAATTCCCTCATGATGTCTTGGCTCATCAATTCAATGAAACTAGAGATTGCTCAGACATACTTGTTACTTGATGTAGCAACAAATATATGGAAAGCTACTTCTTCGACTTAATTCTCAAATAGGTAATAAAACCCAAATTTTTTATCTTCGTAATGAACTGCACAATATGGAACAGGGTGATATGATTGTATCTTAGTACTTTGCAGAGCTATGTGGATTGTGGCAGAAAAGCAAAATGCTCAAAAGATGCTGCCAAATTCTAAAGAATGATAGAGGAGGATCGGGTGTTTTATTTTTTAGCAAGTCTCATCTCGGAATATGATCGTATACGAGGTGATCTACTTGGAAAAGATCCTTTTCCTTCAGTATAGCTTGCACCTTTTCTTGTTTAGCAAGAAGAGAGTAGAAGAAATGTTATGTTACATACAACCATTGTTGAGAAAGCAGGGTTAGTGACTAGTTCTACTGAGAAGCCAAAACCTGCAAATACCTCATCTAATAAGGATGGAAAACAAAGGCATACCAAAGAAACGTGCTATCGATCCTATTAGTTGACTTGAAGAAGCCAAATTGGGACTCAAATTACCCAAATTGGGAGACTTGAAGAGCTTGCGGAAAGAGCTTGTCCTCAAGCTCGAATGATGGATCATTATATGTATCTACTAACTCTAACCAGAAAAGC
>JAOTAW010000003.1:13751609-13764862 GCA_025629945.1 Erythroxylum savannarum
AACGTCCCATTGGTCCTGAGGAACATTATTAAAAACAAATCATTATAATCCTTCTTATAACTTATTTAATCATTTCAATCAATTAGGAGTTTAATTATAGAGAATATTGAAAATACTTTATCATGGTCAAGAGGAAATTTAGAAAAGTTTTAAAGAAAACCTCTTGATGCATTAAAAAAAATTCTAAAACCTTTGAAGTGGTTTTGGATCAAAATTTTGTGATATGAATGTGTTTTACTCTTAGAAATAACTTGAAAAGTTTTTTTTAATAAATTGTTTTAGGAAGTTTAATTGATTAATTTACTAGTTGACCTATATCTTTTGACAACATATACCATGAGTTTGTAACTACATTGATCGAGCAATATGACTTATTAGTTGATCAGTATACTATAATGGTTGACCAATGTTATTGTTACTAATAGTTATAATGGTTAGCTTTTGTTTGTTACGACTATTATAGAAATAGGCTATACAAAAGGGAGATATCTAAAGCATATCTGAGATTTTGCTAGACCCTTGAAATGATAGAGAATAGACATGTGTACATGACACAATTTATATTGAATCTATTGTATCTTCGTTTATTAGTATGAGCAAGTCAGGGATGTTTTGGGTTATATGATTGTACAATTATTGTAATTGATAAAAAAAATTAGATTCAAATTGTAGGTTTTTTTTAACCTTGAACAAGATTTGTAGAGAGAATCAAGATATTTGTAACGATTTCTTATCACCGGTGACTAAGAAGAATTTTGTATCGAGGGTTTACCTTCACTCGTTAAAATACAAAAATAGTATATTCCTAAGTAAAATTTATAAAATGAACATACATCAAGAGTTACTTGATTAAATTACTAGAAATTAATTTTGCCTCTTTTCTTATTATACTTTTTAATTATTGGCATTGTTGATGATTATTTTTATAAAAAAATTGTTATAATCATTAGAATAAACAATTTATTTATTAGTTTCAAAATAAGGTAAAAAGTGAATACACACATTTTACGTTATTTCTTCCCTGCCATTCAAAAACTAACAATAAACAATATGATTCACTATACTATCTTGCAAATGATAATTATAACCCATTTGTAGCTACTATCAATTTGTCTAGCTAACAATAATTATTTACTCATTAATGCATAGTTTGACTAAACCCAGTAACCTACGCTTCTAAGTAGATTGAAGAATTCTTGATGGGGTTTTTATTTTCTTGTAATTTGAATTCGTGATTAGTCTATTAATATTTGAATCTTTTTGAAGAAGATATTTTCAATCTCTTCTCTCAATAAAAATGCTGCTGCTTCTAAAAATTGTTGACTGAGCTTTTCTTTCTCTTGACTAAGCTTTTTACTTGTCGGTGAATTTCAGTCTTCAGTCCGTGGATCTTAGCATCAGTATATACTTATGTCTCTTCACTCCGTAGCCCATCTTTAACTCCTGCTAAATCCGTTAGCTTATCTCTTCAGTAGCAATGAAAACGCATGAACCCACAACACTTCCATTCTCTACTCACCTGTGTCTTTTACTAATTCTTCTAATTCATCTCTACCTAACACAAGTTCAAGCTAGAATAGCCTTTCAACAATCTTGCTCTTCTTCATGTGGAGACACCCAAAATATCAGCTACCCCTTTCGCCTCAACACCGATCCACCTCGCTGCGGCGATACAGATTATCAACTTTCGTGCGAAAACAACTTGACGCTTTTGGAATTTCACTCAGGAAAGTATTATGTGAAGCAAATTTCCTACGATAAGCGTATAATTCGAGTGGTTGATGTTAATTTAGCAAGTGGTAGCTGTAACCTCCCATACAAGTCTGTGTCAGTTGAGGAAATGATAAGTGATAGTCGATATAAAGGAACAGTCCTTAATACTTATACAAGTTTTATTAGATGTTCGAGTAACATAAGCAATCAAGCCTATAGGAGTCTTCCTTGTTTGAATGGAAATGGGTCTTATGTGTATGCTAGTTATGATACCTATATAATTTCTGATCTTCAAGGGTATTGTTCGTTCCTTTCACGGGTTCCAACAATTTATCAGGCTGTGTTGTACCCGTCTTATGATAGTATCTTGAAGTTGATGCAATCAGGTTTTGATCTTGGTTGGTCTGTGGAATGTCGGGATTGTGTTGCATCTGGTGCTTTATGCTCTTTGAGATCATGGGATGCTCCATATGTCTACCACTGTTACAGAGCAGGTCAGTTAACTCGTCTTAGTTGATGTGATTTAACCCATGTAAGAGATTTTGGTTGTGTTATCTGTTTGATGATAATCTATGGAGCTCATTTTGCCTTTCCTGTGATCATTTACAGGCATTCATTTTCCCTCACAGATTTTGGCCATTATTTCAGCTATTTGGACCGTTCTGTTAGGTAGTTTTTAAAACTGAAATCCCATTACTTCTATATGCATAAGTTTGATGCTTCAAAAATTAGCACTCTTTGTTTATGTTTTCTGGTGTCTTCAGGAATTAATCTTGTTGCGAGGTTCGTCCTTGCACCGATTGTTATAATTGCATTGCTTGTCCATAAATACAGAAGGGAAAAGAATCCAGTGAATAACAAGGGTAACCTTCAGTTAAATCCGCAGTCTTTGATGCTCAGAAGATACAGTTATGCTCATATTGTTGCAATTACGAATGACTTTAAAGATAAATTGGGTCAAGGTGGTTTTGGTACTGTGTACAAAGGTCAACTTCCGGATAGTTCTTATGTCGCTGTTAAAATGCTTTCTAATTCCAAAATCAAAGATGGGGACTTTACCAGTGAAGTCTCCATGCTTGGTCGGATTCATCATGTCAATATAGTGCAGTTAGTAGGATTCTGTTTAGAAGGGTCTCATCGAGCCCTTCTATACGAGTACATGCCTAATGGATCTCTCACTAAGTATATATTCCCAAGAGAACCAAGGCTTCAGCCCTTTACTTGGGAGAAGATCCTTCAAATAGCTTTAGGAACAGCTCAAGGGATCCAGCATCTACATGAGGGATTCAGTGTTAGCATTATTCATTTTGATATTAAGCCTCAAAATATATTGCTAGACGAGAATTTTATCCCAAAGGTTTCAGATTTCGGGCTTGCAAGATTTTTCCAGAGGGGGGCAGATTTTATGTCTACTGACACTGCTGGAGGAACTATGGCTTATGTTGCACCTGAAATAGTTTCAGGTAGACTCAAAAAGGTCTCTTGCAAATCAGATGTTTATAGTTTTGGAATGTTACTGCTTGAAATGGTTGAAAGAAGAAGGGTCCTTGATGGAAAGGAAAGCAGTACAAGTGAAACATATTTTCCATCATGGGTATATAACTGTCTCAATGAGAGAGGGGATTTAGAGCTTGAGAATGTCCCGGACATTGAGACTGCAATAATGAAGTTGTGTGTGGTTGGCCTGTGGTGCATCCAAAAGAAAGCTGTGGAACGGCCATCGATGACCAAAGTGGTGGAAATGTTGGAAGGGGATGTTAACAGTCTGAAATTGCCTCCCAATTCCATATCTGTTCCTCAGTGTTTTACTAGTAAGCAGTATGAATCCGATTCTTCAACAGAGCTGCTAATATCTGAGCAATAGAGCCAAGCTTGTAGGATCACTGATTCTCCTGCAAAATAAAGGTAAAAAAACAAAAGAATGCAGTTTTTCATATGGAAGGCAATATGCTGTATTTATATGTTGCATGTATTTTTAGTTTCTGGAGTGACATGTCGTCTGAGGCTTTAGTAAGGTTTTCTTGGTAAGATCATGAAGTTGGTTTAGCTCCGTGAGTTGATGTTGTAACGACGTTTATAAGCTCTTCAACATCAACATTCTTTAGGAAGACATCAACAGGTTGGCTATTGTTTGATATTATTTCTCCATTGTTGCATATGCAATCCTGTTTGTTCACTTAGCTGAATTGCTTTTTACTCCTGTTAACAAGTAATTCGACAAAATAAACATATCTATCCGAAAGAAAGAACATTTGAGAAAATGTCCTTGTACAAATATATAAAGTTTACAGCAACTCTCCAGTGCAAGATATCTTACTTGGGAACCATCATGGTCTTTGGCAGTAAAAGAAAATATCATCACTATGTAGAAATGTACCACCTTAAAATCTTAGAGCTAGAATTCACTCTCCACTCCAAATTTCAACCACTTTTGACTCAGTATTGCGGAAACGATGCATATTTACATGACAGCATAGGACTCTTGACATTTTGCAAATTCTATCTCAAAAGCTTAAGAAGCATTTAAACTATCGATGTACTTAAAAATGTCTGCTCTCATCCAGATAATGGTTTCATAAAGATTTCAGCAAATTCATCTCTTTCCAAGGGTTTTATTTGAATCAATGTTATGAATATCGTACCAACACTGATATCGGATTTGGTTCCGGTACAGTATTGTATTAATACTATTCAATACCAAGTATTGTTTTAGGTAATTTTAAATTTATAAAATAGTCTTCGAATTTTTTTAAATTTACAAAATAATCTCTCAATATATTGTACTATACAATTTCTAATTTTACAATATCCATGTCTCCAAAAATTATAATAATAGAAATTTGAAATAATAACAATCTATTAATTTCTATGAACATTGCTTTTTTTATATATATTTGATATATAAATAATAATCAAAATTAATATAAAAAAGATTATACAAATATAAAATTAAGGACAATACAAAGTACTTAAAATGTTACAATTTCTTTGTATAATAAATAATATCACATCAAAACATCAAATAAAAATAATATATAAATATCAATAACGCTCTAAGTATTACAATTTATAACAAGACTTTTTGCTGAGGAAACAACCAACTATGACTGAAACTTAAAACAAGAGAATTTACAGGTATATTTATATTGCATATATATAATTTAATATACACATCAAGTATAAGTGAAATTAAAAGAAGAGGATAAGCGAATACCTAAAACTTTATTGAATCGAATATTCACTAAAATTGTATTGACTTCAATTCTTATTTGGTACTAAATCTTTATCATTGAGAGGAGCCCCATTATCACCATGGCATGTCAATATTTTCCTATCCAAGATTATTTTTCAAGTCACTCTTATCCATCAAACTCGGTTTCTTCAGAAACCCAATTCGACAAAAGATCAATATGGTCAAGGTAAATTAGATCTAAAAAGTTACTTGTTCTATTAAGAGTCCTAGTAAACAAATAAAATTTAATTATTAAGAAATTACAATAAATTATATTCAACTTAACAATGATAATAACATACATTTTCCGAAGCTTTAAATTATGTCGACCAAAGACTAAGTCATTCAATCTTTTGTATTCCAATATATTCTTTTTTTTTGTAATGGATGAATTCAAATGTACTCTAATTCCTTTCACACTCTATTGCACTCATACATTAACTTAAAATTTGAATTGCAAATTTTTACAATTCTGGTACACCACTCTCAAATTAGTCCCACCAAGCAACTGTAAGATAACAAAAACAATAATATAAGAAATAAAATAATGATTAATTTTCAATAAGTAACAAAGGTTAAAAAAAATACATATAGCTAGATTAAACTTGTCTCTTTGACGAGTAGTAATAGGCATCTTAAAATCACCAGAAGCATCTTTATAAACCTTAATTTGTGAGCTTAAGAGATCTTGTATTATCTCATAGGCAATAATTGTTGAAATAATTAACAGTATTCTCCTATTAACTTCAATTTTATTTGTAAAATTTAGTCTAAAATAGACACTAAGATTAAAAAATGTCTCAACTGCAAACAAAAAGAGGAAATTTGTCATTCTTATCTCTCATTGATGACTACAAGATAAAGTGTGTACAAAGAAAACCTATTTTTTAGATTAGCCTTGATTGCTTCCTTTGCCCTCTCTATAGTATTATAAAAATAACCTAACGTTATCTTCTCATCACTATCAGCTAGACGAAGTATTTGCACAAAAGCCTCACAAACTCGGATTAAAAATTGACGCTGGGATCAAAATTCATTATCTTCAAGTATACTTCTAGAAATCTTAGCTCTGACATTAAACTTGACATACTGCGATGCGATCCACCTATCACTTAGAAACATTTGCCTCGACTCCTTCATCAAAACAAAAAACTGAAATGGTAAGAAATTAGTCGCAAACCTTGTTACAGTAAGACAACATAAATTCCTGCAATTAATGAAATCCTTCCTCATCAAATTTAGGACCCATGCACGATTATCGATAAACTTGGTCTTTTTCATTGCTTTTCACACAGTCTAATCAATAATCGAAAAAATTTAGCATCTCCCAAATTTTCCAAAATCACGTCAATGTAATATGTAGCACAAAAAGTCCAATAAAAAGAATTATACTTGATTTGCAATCTTTTCCCAATCATTTCATCAAACAACTGAAGTAGGTATCAACATTTCTATTAAGGCCGGATGCATCAATAGACTTCAAAAACATTGTCCTCTTAGTAAAATAAACTAAAAAATTGATAATGGGTTCATGTCTTATATCTGCCAAATCATCACATATGACTAAACATCCATAAGTTTCTTAAGTCATTTTTCTTTCATCTAAATAACTCTTTATTTCATAAGCAGAGTTGCTCAGAAGTTTATCTTTATAGTCATCAATTGAAAGAGCCTTATATCACCATAAAAAGCAATAGCATCCACCATAGGCTTGTATTAATTAAATTTTTGAATGATACATCTAAATCATACCATCATCTAATCATTGTCATATCCACATTCTGAGCCACTTCTTGAGCCACTTCTTTAGATTGTAAGATGCTATAGATTGAAGGTTAAGCTTTAAGAGTTGTTTTAGTGAAAAAATTAGAACATGTCTTCTACTTTTCCTCACAACATATGCAACATTTCCTTCTTACTGGGTAGGAATACCACCACCTTTAAAAGAACTTCCATAACTAATTTCATAGTTTAGCCTTTGTTTTCTATCTTTTTAATGCTAATACTCTTCAAGTAAAGTCTTCATTTGCCATTTTTTTTATTATGACTCACTTTTTTATAAGGATTTACTTCACTTTTGATCCCAGCTAAATGCTTCTTTAATCTGGTGATTTTTTCACCTTTCAAATACTTGTTGCAATAGACTCAAATGATATGGTTCTTCATTTTAAGATCCAATCTGACATGAGCCTAAGTTGGATCATCAATCTTCCTTAAACGACTGAATTATCAGGAGTACTTGAACCCCCTTCATTTATCTAAAAAAAAGTAAAGATGTGTGTTAAAATTAAATTAATAAATTCGTGTTAAAAAATACAATTTTTGAATATAATATCATTACATAACTATAAAAATTCAATATTCAACTATAAGCATATCCAAATTCTTGTAAGACTTTATCTCACATCTTTTTATGATAACACACATTGCAAAAATGACTTTTTTTTGCGATAACACATATTCACAAAATGATTTAAATACTTAAAATTTCACATTATGTTGAGAATGAGTGTTCTCTCATAAATTCACGTACTATGTTCTACTTTGTATTTTTCTATCAATAAGATAAGATGATAAATGTATATTTGCTATTTATAAGATATGATTAATATTTATAATATTATTTCCTAATGACAACAATGAAAAATACAAAAATTCAAACATTTAATTATCTTAACTTAATTATATATTAAATCTTATATTTAAATGATTAATCATATGTTAAATACTTTTATATACAAATAATAATTAATAAATTGTATTTTAATATAAATTAATAAACACTTTAACAATTTAACAAATTAATTTTGATCTCATTTTTATGATTATTAAAATAATAAATAATATGATAGGTTCTTAAATTATTCATAATTCACAATGCCCAAATGATCTTTTATAATCTATACACAATATTATTTTGATCTCATTTTTTTTATGAATTCACAATACTTAAATGTTATTAAACTATACACAATTTACACAACTAATTCCAACTTCTAATTCCAAATTGCCCGATGCATATTTTAAAAACCATTCTCAATACTCACATTGCAATTGCAATCCAGGCAAAAACAAACAAACTAAAAAGCACACAAAAAATTAGACAAATTGTAACCATGATAATGAGGGTCATAGGTCGAGTCAGGTCAGTTCAACTAAATGCAGATGAATCTGAATTTCAGATCTGAATTCTATGTCGGTGAGTCAAGGACTGGCTCACTAGATTCACAAGCGATGCTTGGAGAGCAACGACCAGCTAGCAGTGATGGTGGGGACTAAAGAGTAACGTCAGCAACAGCAGTCCCAATGACAACGAGCGGTCCCAGCAACAGCAAGTGCTGGAGGAAGCGGTGGGCATGCATGGGAGAATAGGAGGGTGGCGGCAGGCGTACGTGAAGAGGGTTAGTGGGTTTTGTTACTGAATAAGATAGTGAATAGTGAACAAAATAGACAGTTTGGCTTTAGTGTTTAGGATTTTTTTTTTCAATTTGATCCCTAACATTTAAAATTTGCAATTTGGTAACTAGAAATTCCTGATATTTTGGGTACTAGCTAGTATGAGCCAATACCATACAGTATTGATTAGTACTGACTTGTATTCTTAACCAGTATAGCACCAATGTTTTGAGTACCATTTGTTAGAAAAGTGGGATTAAGTTGAATGGTTTGAAGCGTGAAAAATTTCTATCTTTAAGGAAATATTTGCCCCTACTAGTTACTGCAGAGTTTTGACAAATTTCTTTCTAATGTTCTCTAAGACAGCAAAATCAATAGAGAACCAAAGATGAACTTCAATTAAGAATGAATACGAGAAAGATGAAGAAGAAAAGATTTTGTGGTGTCTTAATCATGAATTAGATGTAGCCTTATATAGACTTAAAGACACTCATTCATAATGGATATGATTGTTCATGGCACCTATTCATAATGTACACGATTGTTCATGACACCTCTTAGTAAAACATGTGACCATTCGTGATATTTGATTTGAAAAAACATGTCTTTTTATTTATATTTCTTCATTCCATTTCTTGCATTTCAAACTATGTTTAAATACCATTCTCTAACCAGTCTCGTTACTCATAACGTTGATTGGAACACGTGATTGACCTACCATAAGACAGTTGAAAGCCATCATCTCATCCTTTTGAAAACTTTCAACTGGGAGTGATCTGTGACACATGAAGGATACTATCAGAGTCCAAACAGATGTTGGTTGATACTTTAAAGAAAACAACCTAGGAGCTAACCATTTTAAAGGCTCTTTTTTTTTGGTGATGGCAATTGTTTTCTTGATTAAAGCATTTGTAACTCATAAAACGACACTAATTTGTTGTATAACAATTACATCCATCACAAAAAACAACTTTATGTGTAAAATTAAATTTTTTATCTTCATTCATATTGGTTAATTTAACAAGTTTATATGAAAATTAAAATTTGTTTAGTTAAATTTGAAATTAAGGAATATTTTTGTTTTTCAAGAACTTTTGGAAAACTTAGTAATGGATGTCTCCTAACTTATAACTTATTCCTCTTTTTTAAACACATTTGAAGGATAGTGTAAAGGCGTACTTGTAAATTAAGGACTCTCAATAATCCACTATATTTATTAATCCATTATATTTGATCCTTATCATACCATTAAAGATATTATTTGATGTTAATTAAATGAAAATAATTAATTATTATTAGATAGTAATTCCTTAATCACTTTAAAATTTAAATATATATTTACAAATCATATTTATATGAAGTTATGTATAACATTATCTCTTTTGGACCACTTTTAATTTGTCTATAACAAGTGACAAACAAAGGTGAGCATTGATAAATTCTCAGGTCAAACTTTTATTAATATGAATGATGAGAACTAAATTTTAATAAAGTGAATATTTCTTAACACAAAATACAATATCAAAGAAAATGAAAATTTGAGGACTTTGACTTTATGAATGTAAATATTATTCTGGTCATGATCTATAAAATGAGGTGAAACAATAATGAGCTATATGTGTACAAACTTTATCATCTCTATTACAATAAAGTCAAAAGTATAAACATGAAATTACAATCAACAGCTCATATCAGACATTGTAAATGATTCTTATATGAATACTTCTCAATCCTCTAGTCATAGAATCGGTTATCATAAGCTTAAAACTAATATGATCAACGGTGATTTTCTTCTCTTTAACATGAACTTTGATTATATATATATATTATTGTTTCAAGTTTCACTTTTATTGTTCTTTAAGAAGAAAGATGCAACTTTCTTATCACGGTAAATTTTTATTGATCGTGCAATATTGTCTATGATCTTTAGATATATGATGAAATTCCTTAACTATAATGCTTGTGTTATAGCTTTATAGAAAATTGTAAACTCAGCTTTCACAGTGGATGAGGAAAATATATTATGCTCAGTACTTCTCTTTAATATTTCACCTCCATCAAGCAGAAAACTTTGTTAGTACTCAAGACTTAGGTTACTTTAGTATCTCTCTAATGTTCCCATTTCATCTACAATATCAAGTGTATTATAAACTTATTCATAAATCAAGTTACCAATTACAGATTCATATGGTATATTCTTCATTTTTACCTATTCCAACTCATTATTTGGTTACTAATGTAGATTAAACTTGCCTTTTTGACAATAAGTGAGATTGATGAAGAGCATGTATTCATCGAATACCTCTTCAAACTTTTTCAATGCACATTTTATGAGGCAATCCTAAGGTTTATTAGACCTATCTCTATAAATATATATTAATAACATAAGATGTCTTATTCATATCTTCTATTTTAAATCTTTTAGAGAGAAATTGTCTTGTCTTACATAGCAAACTCAAATAATTAGTTATAAATATTGGATCATCCATATACAAAATTAAAACATCTATATATAAAATTAAACAAGTACCTACACCTAATAATTTTAAGGCGCTCAACAATGATTTCTTTAAAATCATAAAAGGTTACAGCATTATGAAATTTTTTATATCGTTAAAATGAGGCCCAATTTAGTTCATATGTAGACTTCTTTAGCTTGTAAAGTAAATGACTTCCATTACTAGAAATTCAGGCAAGCTATATATATTTCCTTATAAAGACTTAATTTAAAAACAATTGAATATCCATTTATTGCAATTCTATATCAAAATGATTAAGTAAGGCCATGATTATCAATAGTAAATCTTTTTTAGAAAATGGAGAGAATCTTTCATGGTAATTAATACCTTCCTTATGAATAAAACATTATATATCTCTCTAAAAGAATCACTTTTGTTTTTAAAAAACAATGGCTTTAGCTCTTTCTAGTTGTTAAACAAGATCCCAAACTTAACCACTACTCATGTGTTTTAATTCTTCTTATATGGATTGGTACCAAAGATTAAAATTAACATAATCCATTGCCACTAAAAATAAAGTGGTTCTTATGAGGACTCATATCTAACTTCTAAAAATATAACACATAATCATAAAAAATTATAGATCTCCTTATCCTGAAGGACCTTCTAGCACTCACATCCTGTAATGCTGTAAGAACATCATTTGTTTGTTTTTTATGGGGATTTATTACTCAAAGAAATTGTTCTTTTATATTTAAATGAGACTTTTAAAAAAATAATCAATTTATATAAATTTAGAGGTTTCTTATAGAGATCTTTGTCTCCTTTAATTTAATTGGATGATGGATACTCCCACTAGACTTAAAATCCTCAAACAAACTTTTATATGTAGATACAACTATCTTTGTTTATTTGAGGGATAATAAAATTTAAATTCTTCAAAGGACTTTGCATAGTTAATAAATAATCATTTATTGCCCATGCAATTTTTTAGGATAAGATTATAAATCCTTACTTTAGTAGGATAAACCCATATGTGTGAATGTCTTAAAATAGGTTTCTACTATTGCATTTCTAAGGAGTTTTAGGAAAACAAATCTTGGTAAAAGCATATTTAAGATATAAACTACAACTTTTAAGGATTCACTCTATCAACTAAATAGGAAATTAGATTTATTGATTATGCTTGTCACCATGTTCATAAGGGTAAAATTTCTACTCTTTTCACACTATTTTGTTATGGTATATGTAGTATTGTCTAGTATGCAATAAAGCCTTGCTCTAGAAAATAAACATAATAAATGGACCCTTTTGTTATCCTATCTTTATATACTATTATAATATTCTTCAACAACCAAATATTATGTTCTTAATCCTTTTTTCCTTTTTTTATCTACTTTTACTTTGAAAACCTTAAGGAATCTAATGCGTCTGATTTGTAATGTATAGAGATACATGAAAATAGGATTTCATCTATCAATAAGATAAATTTTCTTTAATCATTCAAATAAGGGAAAGTAAAAGGGATAAAATATTAATTTGATGATCTTAAGAGTCCTCAAACTTCTAATAGCACATTTAGTGACTTGTTTGATTGCTTACCTTTAAAGTAATAAACATAACTACTAAAGTCATTAAACATTAAGGCTAGTTATTTATCTACTTTATGTTTACAAACATATAGAGTCAATTGTAGCACGTTATTAAAACTAAAGTAATCAAGATTATTGATTCCATGGAGAACTAGTCACTAAATCTATTAATCTTAAACAAACCAAATAAATGAAGTAAAGAATCGATTAAAGATAATTAAACTAATGTACTAAAAACAATAATTAAATAAATATCAATTGACAAATCTTAGATATTGGACGTTCACTTAGATAGACTTCCAATTATTATATAAGTTTGTTTAGCTTGGTTAAAATTACCATTAATCTAAGGTATCTATACCCTCCATCGAGAAAAATGTATATTTAATTAGATAACTCCTACCTATCAATAACTTAACCTAATCAATCATATTAAACATAGTTAATCTATAGAGTTATCACCAAAGTATAGGATACTATAATTCCACAACGTTAAAGTGTTTATTATATTAGTGCATGAATTTTGCTAACATATCAATCCTTCAGACAATCCCTAAGATTAAGTTTATGGTGGCTAATTAAAATCCAATATCAATAGAAAAGAAAATAAATTTAATTAATGAAATAATCAAAACATGCATAAGTAATTGAAGAATCCTTACACCTTACCTATTTAACCCTAAATAGGTTTCTTAGTCACTAAAGGTCATGATAACAAAACAAAAACAAATAATTCTCAACTTAGAAGAAAATACTCAAGAAACAACTAGAGAAGATGCACAAGCTCCTCTGATCCTTACATTAGATCTTCTTCCAATGGTAGGAAAGAACAAAATCGTGAAAAACTATGCTAGTTAGCTC
>JAOTAW010000003.1:13823519-13834200 GCA_025629945.1 Erythroxylum savannarum
TTTATTTACATATTATAAAAGGAAATTTTAATAATTTGAATAAACATACTAGACCTCCTTATGATTAACTCTTCTTTTAACTTTATCTCATAAATTTTAAAAATTATGAAATACATGTTTATATTCAAGTGTTGTTTTCAAAGAGATTAAGTGCCAGTAGGTATTAAATATTTATAGCATTTTGAATTTCCTATATCCAATGGCTAATGCTGACGTTTTCAATAATTTTCATAAAAAAAGGCTAATAGAAATAATTGTATACCTATTTGATTTGACTTTTCTTATTTTAATTATCATATTTTAAAATTTATTTTTTTTAATATCATATAACTCTTTTTATTACGTTTTGTTAATTTTTCACTCGTTATTTTAAAATAACGTTATATTGAAATTTAATAATTTTGGTAATACATTATTTTGAGTAAAAATAGATAAAAATCTATACTCCAGTTAATCTTTGTTTAATTATATTAACAAAACTAAAGTGTTCCTAATATCACCTTCTATGGCAACGACGCTAAAAACTTGATTAACCTTGAAGCGTGTTAGTCAATATTTAATACCACAATTACGCGGTGTAGTTGTAGCTAGTACCTGCAAATGCAGGTCGATCCTATGAGGATGGTAAATACTAGTAATTACTATTGTTCTATTATTTGGCCTACATATTGGTTATGGTTTTCAACTTAAAAAACTAAAATTAAGCAAATAAAGTAAACAAGTAGAATGAATTAACGCAAAAGATTGGCAACACTAAATTAATTACCAATATTAGAAAACTAGTATCTAGGCTTCGAATTCCCCTAAAGCATTAATCGATTGATTATTTATCATGCAATTATGTTGTTGATTTATTAAACTGTGGAGATTCCTAAGGTATGTTAGTAGTTGACCTTAAGTCTACTAACAACTAATCCTATGGTCTCTAACTGAATTACTCAGGTTAAAACTTATAGGATTGGCGTTGCTGTATTCTAAATCACTCTATTAGGTTTGACCCTGATCGAGAAGATTTTTATCGTCCTATCTTTATGATTGCAATCAACTCTTTCCAACTATCATATATCTATTCAACCTAGGATTTCTCAATCACTAAGTATGAAATCAAATTAAAGTCTAAAAATCATATTAATAAACAATAAATAAAACGGATAATTGGATCTCAATAATCAACAAACACAATTGCATTCACAAAAGAATCAAAACATGTCAAAGTATTCAACTAAGGTTCATCTGACCTAAATACTAATAAAAATTTAATTATACATTGGCAAACATGAAATCATATTTATATATAACAAAAAACATAATAGAAAACATCATAATCATAATTCTAAATCTCCTTGATTGTTCTTTATCGCATATTCTAACAATGAAGGTGTCTGATCTTGCGCTATGATGGATTTGTTGATAAAAATATCGCGTCTTCCACTCCTTAAGCTCCAAATCACCTTTGGAATCATCTTTAAAGTCCTCAGAACAATGCCAGCCATTTCCTCTTCCTTATTGCCTCTGAAATGTTGAATTCATATGAAAACCTAGAATTTTGGGTTATGCACAGTCATGTAAACGGTCGTGCCCATGAACAAGAATAATTGGAAATAGTCAGATATAGTGAAAGTGCGGGGGCGTTCAAAAGTGCCCAATCGTGCACTCCTTCCAGATTGCTAATTTTCTATTTTAACACACGTTTTCGTCCGAATTCCTCTCCTTTAAATCCATGAAGGCAATTATTATCTGTAAATTTACATGGAGCGATTTAAGTACCAAAAATGCGATAAAAGTATAAAATATCTAGCAAAAACATCAAATATGGGAGGTAAAATGTAGTCAATTAACCATCTATCACCCAGGACCTATGGCTTCCTATTAGACTAATACAAAAATTGACAATTTTATCCAAGCCATGGAAAATATGATGTCTCTCTTTGCACTTCCTTGCTAGAAAGATTCCTTCTTATCTTTTTAGCATATTCTTATCTTTTAGGAATATTATTAGGACCCAATGTCCCCTAATAATTCTTCTTTTTTGTATGTTAGTTTGTATTCCTATAATAAGGGATTCATTTCCTAAATGTTGTTTGTCTCAATCTATAGTGCCCCTTTACCTTAGGATGCATACTGGAACACCCAGAAGACATTTCAATACATAACTTATGATACTAGTGCGTTACATTCAATCACAACATTCACTTAGCATGGCATCATCTATCTTTATTCTCTTATAAAATATCATAAGGAAAGTCACAATATTTTTAAACCAAATTTTCTCGTTTCATTTTATAAAAACCGAATGTCTACAATGTATCTTTCAACATTCATACTTATACAACATCATAGAATAACACAAAAATTGTTACATGAAAGAGGAAATACATAAAAATATATCTAATCTTTCCAAAACCCAGCTGACTGACCTTTGAGTTATTTCTTTTTTTTTCTCAAAGTATAAGTCTACACTGCTTGTAGTGTCTCTCAGTAGCTAAAGTCATCTCTCGGTCTTAAAAAGTCAACATTGCAATTTTAATGAGTTTTGCGAACTCAATGAGGTAACCATCATCGATGGTTCACTCAATTCATGCATCACATCAATACACATAAAATATTATTCACATCTTTTTGCATGTTCATAAAATATCACTTTTCACTTTCATAACAATCATCATAATCATTTCATTCATGTAAAATACACATATTTAGTATAAATGCAATGCACGTTAGACTCACTTTCATTTATTATTATCGTTGTGACCGAGTGCCTTTTTACTAGCGCATATCCTTTAGTGGATATCGAGCTGTGTCAAATTATATCCTATCTCTTAGTGGATACCGTGTACATTCACAACTGAGCCTGAGGCTCTTTACACATTCTGATCTTTAAGCTCTTTTTCGCTGGCGACTCCGGTCACAACTTCCTTTTTCTTACATCCATTCATGTATTGAAATGCTTCTCATATCATTTTCTCAATCATTCACATGCTTGCACATTCACATTCAAATCACATTTTCCATTAGACCCAAGGTCCGACATTCAACATCATTGTTGAGTAACATATATTTCGTCACATTCACATACAAGTAGCACTTCAATAACTCATTCATATATCACAATCATAAGACCTTCATTGTCCAGAATCAACACAATCCATCATAATCATCTTATCATTCAAAACACAATTTAAAGCAAACAATAATTGAGAGAAACCGTCTAGGTTACTCATAAGTCACTCCTAAAGCTAATGCCTAGAAGTTCCGACAACGTCTGGAGGTTGACGTTCCAGTTGCTCCTCTATAACAAACAATATACACATATCACAAATTGGCACAATTATAAGTGTTTGATAATGCATATGTATGTATATGAAATATGTACAATGCATATTCATGAAATTCTCAGGTATTTTTCCATTATTCTCATTACATAATCAATCCTATCTCAAAAATCACCTAAGTATAATTTGTACTTAGGTTTATAACTCAATAAAACCATTAACATCACAATTCATAACTTATTGAATCATTTCAGATTTTTCCAAAAACTGACTTTCGGGTCTACTATTCTTGATCATTTAGATAATGAAAATGAAGTAATTAGGCAATACTCTCTTCTATAAAATTGTTCTCTTATCTCTTAAGTTCTAACGACACCAAAAGCATTCAATTAGGTTCAAAAATCTAAAAGTTATGCTCCAAACAATTTCGGTCTGTTTTTATACTGGAACAGTGCCCTGTACCTAAATTTCATCCAAAAATTGAAATTCATAGAGACTGAATTAAAATTAGATTTCATTAGATCATTTGTATTTCTATGTCTCTAGTTTACTACAAATCAAAAATCATCTCATTTGGATGACTATAGAACAAGATATTGTCAAAATACCAAAGCCTGCTCAATGAAATCTTCCTAGTTATCATGTTCCAGCAAAGTTAACATTTTCAACTTAAATTCAATAACCCCACTAAATTAAGTCACACCTGTGCAACATCAACGCACGGCCATGCAAGAGTTATGGTCATTCAACATAAACTCACACCCGTGGATACCAACAAAAATAAATCATGGTCGTGAGACTTCAACGCACGGCTGTGCACACTTGATTAGACTAGTCCCACATTTTTTGCTCAACCTCTTCCAATTGATTTTAGATGTATATGATTTTTGGTGGAGATGTAGATTATTTTTTGAAGAGTCCAATGGTTCAAGTCTCATGTCATTTCAAGGTCAGGACAAGAAGATATGGCCAAAAGATTGAAGGATGTTGCATCAGCCTCCAACCTTAGATGCACGACTGCGAGTTTGCTATCAACTTACAAAGTCGCAATCGGGCTGAATTCAGCCTTTAAAGGAAAATCGCGATCATGCTAAAGTACGATCGCGCTTTCCTATCCTCTCTGCCAAATATGCTCCGAACCTCTACATTTTTTCTTCTTCTTTCTTTTATTTTTATTCAACTTCTCTAACTTAAATTCTTACTTTTCTTTCAAACCAACTTCCCTAACTCTTCACAACCCCATTTTTGACTCCCATTCAAATAAAAACATTCAAAAACAACTCCAAATTATAGATTAAAACACATACATCAAAAACAAAAAATTTATTCACTCATCTTCTTCATTCTCTGTGTTCCTTCTTTCATTCTCCTACACTTTCCTTTTATGTATATTCTCTATTTTCATTTCACCATTTCAACTCCGATTCAGCTCATCACATTCACAAATAGACCAAAAACTATGATTACACACAAACATCAAAACAAAACCTCATTCACGTATATCACCATTTTCGGTATTTCTCCAATGCTGCATTTTTTTTTTCAATTTTCTGTTGCACTCTTTCATCTCCATCAACACTTTCATTTCATCTTAACTTTTCATTTTAATCCTACTGAAAGCACGACATCATCTCACTCTGTGTTTTCCTTAACTCTAAAACTATGTTTGTTCATTTCTAAAAACACCTAAGAAAAGAAAATAGAGCATATAAGAATATCATCTTTCATAAATTTCTGCATTAATCTCTTACACGTTTTTGTTGCTCTTTCAACTCCAAAAATCATTTTATCACTATCTTATAACATTTTGTTCCACAAAACACACAAAAAAATATCAATATCTCAACCTATACCTATGACATACATGAGAATGTCCATTTTCATATGATCATTTAATGACAAATAAATCACCAAACTTATCTCAAAAACCAACAACTCATAAGAATTTACATGTACTTACTTGACAAAACTCCAAAATCTTCAAATATCAAGAAGCCCTAATTTTCATGCAACTCACGTACACCATTATAGAGGTTGGCAGTTTCTGTTTTTCTTAAGGAAAATGAAAGAAAACCAAAGTTGGGAGTAGCAAGGGATAGATGAGAACAAGATTTTTCTTTAGTGAAGATTTGATGAAAAACTTTGTGTTAAAGAAAAACTTGAGGAAGAAGTTACGAGGAAGAGAACTAGGACAAGAACAATAGTGCTCGGTCTTTCAACGTTAAGAAGACTTAACTTTAAACTTAGACACTTGTCCACTTCTTAAGACCTTAGCTAATTTCCTAACTAACTAGTTCTTATTGAACTAGTTCCTTAGCTCTCATCCTTTCATTCCAATTACCTCCAAAGTTTTCAACGCCATCTTTTCACAAGTTTCTTCAATATCATTACACTCATTTCTATTTTTGATACATTAATTTACTTGTCAAGTGGCATTTTTCCTAGTACAATAATATCCAACATTTTTTAAAATTGTTCCTAAAATTCACCAAAATTCAAAGTTAACAAATAAACTCACCAATTAAATTTTCAATACAACAAATTCACAATTCTTGATAATATCAAATCACAATTCAATTATACCCAGAATTATCCATGAATGCATGTACAATTATTTTCATGAGCAAAAGTTCAATATTCACGTGTATGTGTATATCATATAATGCATGAACATGAGATGCATTTCTAATCTCCCAATAATCTCTCATATTTCCTAATCTAGCCTCCACGTGGGTAATGGGATGTTACAATTCTCCTAACCTTAAAAGAAATTTTGTCCTCAAAATTCTTACCTGATTGTTCGAACAGGTGGCGATATTGCCTCCTCATATGCTCCTCTATTTCCCAAGTTGGTTCCTCAATTGAGTGATTCCTCCAAAGGAATTTCACTAATGGAATGAGTCGGTTCCTCAACTGCTTAATCTGAGATCCCACTATCTTGATCGACTCCTCAAGTTACTAGCAATCTCAATCTCCTGAGCTGTTATCTCATGTGTCGGATCCGATCAGTATCTTCGAAGCATACTTACATGAAACACATTATGTAATTGAGACATTTCGTTTGGTAAAGCCAACTTATATGCCAAAGGTCCTATCCTCTCAATGATCTCATGAGGACCAATGTACCTAGGGCTCAACTTGCCCTTTTTACTGAATCTCAACACTCCTCTCCAAGGTGACACTATCAAAAATACTCTGTCTCCCACACTAAACTCCATATCCCTTCTATCCTTATCCACATAACTCTTCTATCTATCTTGAGCCACTTCAATTCGACTTCAGATCAATTTCACCTTATCCACTGTGTCTTATATCAATTTCAGGCCTTTAACCATTCTCAAGCCCTCTTTATCACAATATAGTGGCGATCGACATTTTCTTCCATATAGTGTCTCATACGGTGCCATTCCGATACTACTGTGGTAATTGTTATTGTAAGCAAATTCTATCAATGCCATATATTGATCCCAAGCTCCTTGAAACTCTAATACACAAGCTCCGAGCATATCCTCAATAGTCTTGATTGTCCTCTCACTCTGTCCGTCTGTTTGAGGATTAAATGTTGTACTGAAGTTCAACTTAGTACCCAAAGCAGACTGCAAGCTCTTCCAAAATCTCAAAGTGAATTTGGGACCCCTGTCCGATAGAATGGACACCGGAACCCCATGCAATCTCACGACTTCATTCACATATCTCTGGGCCAACTGATCTAGTGAGTTATTCTCTCTCACTTGTAAGAAGTGGGCCGACTTAGTTAACCGGTCCATTATAACCCATATCGCATCTTTCTGCCTCAGAGTCTTAGGCAATCCCATAATGAAGTCCATAGTGATTTGTTCCCATTTCCACTCCGGAATGGGCAATGAATGTAGCTTTCCTACTGGAGCCTAGTGCTCAGCTTTAACTTGCTAGCATGTCATACACTTAGAAACATACTCTGCCACTTGCTTCTTCATTTCGGGCCACCAAAAATGCTGCTTTAGTGTGTTATACATCTTGGTGGTACTAGAATGCATAACATAGGCAGCTATATGAGCTTCCTCAAGAACTTCCTTCCTCAGATCATCTACATTAGGAACACACAGCCTCTGCTTCAACCACAATGTCTCACCCCTCAATTCAAACTCAGAATCCGAATTCATCTTTACTTTCTCCATAAGCTTTACCATATTAAGATCTTTCCCTTAGACTTTTCTGATTCTTTCATGCAGCATCGGTCTCAGCTTCAAAGTAATAATCAATCTCATCTTACTCTAGATTCAACTCCACATTCAAAGCTCTCAAATGAATCAAGTTGGATAACCTCGATAATTGAATATGAGCTATACTAGTATTAGACTTTCTACTAAAAGCATCAACCACCACATTAGCTT
The DNA here is from genome assembly GCA_025629945.1 of Erythroxylum savannarum. Lineage (NCBI taxonomy): Eukaryota > Viridiplantae > Streptophyta > Magnoliopsida > Malpighiales > Erythroxylaceae > Erythroxylum > Erythroxylum savannarum. The sequence goes on from JAOTAW010000003.1 coordinate 13,831,165, forward strand.
TCCCCAAGTGGTACTCAATCGTGCAGTCATAATCCTTCAGTAACTCAATCCATTTCCTCTGTCTCAGGTTCAACTCCTTTTGACTCAACAGATACCTCAAACTTTTATGATCTGTATAAATCTGGAAGGTCTCTCCATACAAATAGTGTCTCCATATCTTTAGAGCAAAGACAACTGCAACAAGCTCTAAATCATGCACCAGATAGTTAATCTCATGAGATCTTAATTGTCTCAATGCATAGGCGATCACCTTGCCATACTGCATCAATACATATCCCAATCCTTGATGTAAAGGATCACTATACACCACATATCCTCCGGTCCTCGATGGAATAGTCAACACCGGTGTTGTAGTCAACCAATGCTTCAGCTCCTTAAAGCTCTTCTAACATTCCTACATTCTTCCTCAAAAGTTTTGTCAGAGTGGCTCAGATTAAGGAAAACCCCTTGATAAACCTTCGGTAATATCCAGCCAATCCTAGGAAGCTTTGGACTTCAGACATATTCCTCAGAGCTTCCCAATTCATCACTTCCTTTATCTTCCTTGGATCCACTTGTATGCCTTGTCCAGTCACTATATGTCCTAAAAACACTACTTGATCTAACCAAAATTCACACTTACTGAATTTGGCATACAACTATTTCTCTTTCATGATCTGCAGTATTACCCTCAAATGTCGGGCATGCTCTTCTCTATTCTTTGAATACACCAAAAGATCATCGATAAACACTATCACAAAGCAGTCCAGGTAGGGCTGAAAAACCTTATTCATCAAGGCCATAAATGTTGCTAAGGCATTAGTTAACCCAAACGGCATAACTAAGAACTTGAGGTGCCCATACCTACTCCTGAATGCACTTTTAGGTACATCAGCCTCTGCTATCTTCAACCGATATAACCCTGATCTTAAATCCAGCTTAGTGAATACCTGAGCTCCCTGTAATTGATCAAGTAGATCATCAATTCTAGGCAACAAGTACATGTTCTTCGCTGTAACCCAATTCAGTTATCTATAATCGATGCATAACCTCAAAGTCCCATCTTTCTTCTTTACAAATAAAACTGGAGCTTCCTAAGATGAAACACTAGGTCTAATAAAACCTGTAACTAAGCCTTCAACTCCTTCAGTTCTACAAGTGTCATCCTATATGGAGAAACAAATATAGGAGCAGCATCGGGAACTAGATCAATGGTGAACTCTGTTTCCTAATCTTGAGGTAAGCCAGGTAACTCAGCGGGAAAAACATCAAGAAATTCCCTAACTATGGGAATGTCCTGCACATTCTGCTCAGCTCTAGTATCAATGACTTGGGCTAGATAAGCCTCACATCCTCCCTGCATCAACCTCAATGCACTCATTAAAGATATCAACCTAGCTGGCACTGCTTGACTAATTCCTCTGAAAACTGCTCTCGGCTGGCTAGGAGATTCTAGTACTACCTCCTTAGTATAGCAGTTCATGATAGCCCTATAAGCAATGAGCGCATCCATGCCTAGGATAATATCTATCTCTCTCAGCTGTAATATAACCAGATCTGCTTCCAACTCTACTTGATGATCTGAATCAAGCACCACCTACAGACCTCTCATATAACTGTAGTACTACTTAACGGTGAACTCACCTCTAGTCCATACTGTAATAGTTCCCTATCACAATGCAGCCTAGATACCAAATGCGATGCGATAAAAGAATGGGTGGATCCTGGATCTAGCAATGCAATTGCTTCATGATCATACATAAGGAGTGCACCTGCAACGACATCTGGAGAGTCCTGAGCCTCCTGCCTAGTCATAGCATAGACTCGGGCCTGAGACTACGGTCGGCTGCTCTGCACCTTAGTCCTCATAGAAGGACTCCTAGAGCTCACTCTGCCTCTACTTAGGCCTCTCTGTCCAGACCCACTACCTTTGCTTTGTTGGACAGTAACTTCACTCATAGATCTCCCACTCACACCAGACTGGGCTCTCGCAATAACAGGACAATCTCTGATTCTGTGCTCTAGAGAGCCACATTGAAAATAAGCTCCTGAAAAAGTCCAGTACTCACCATCGTGCCTCTTCCTATAATGCTCACACAGGGGCTGACTCTGCACTGTACCACTTCCACTACCAGACTGTGCAAAACCACGCCTCTGTCTGAGTCCTGACTGTCTTGATCCAGCTGGTGGTCTGAAGGCTCTATTCTGGCACTTACTAAATTTTCTGCCAGAACAACTCTAACTCTCACTGGTCCTCTTCATCCTGGACTCTTGCCCAGTCTCTGCATGTCCCTCTCTTAGTAGCTGCTCAATTCTAATTGAAGTAGCTCTCAACTCGGTGAAACTACTCAGGTTGGAGATCGCTAATCTGGTACAGATCTCTATGCTCAGCCCATCTTCAAATCTCCTACACTTGTCTTTTTCAGTAGGAATCAAAGCAGTAGCATAACCCATTAACTCATTGAACCTGATCTCATACTCTGCCACTAACATCCTACCCTGCTTCAAATCCAGGAACTCTTTCATCTTCTTGTCCAAGTAGATCTTGGGTATGTAGTTTTCCTTGAAGACCCTCAGGAAGTCTTCTCATTTCATGTGGCAAGGCTTAGTGGTACTACCTGGGACAATCTTCCACCACTGGTAACCTGGGCCCTGTAGTAAGGACACTGCATAATCGAACGTCTTATTCAGCTCGCAGTCCATTTGATCAAAAACCCACTCCATCCTTTCTAGCCATCCTTCGGCCTCAGCAGGGTTTGTGCAACCATAGAAATCCACAGCCCCTTGCTTCTACAGCCTATTATACATCCTCTCCCTTCTCTTGGGAACTCTAGGAGGCATCTCCTCTGGTCAAGGTACCGAGGACTCCCTACTGGCTCCTATCGATCTTAGGTCAACTGGTTCTCCAACTTAATCACCTATGGTAGATAACCTATAATAAGCAATAACTTCAATCACTATCCACATTTCTTATGATATTTCATACTTAACATTCCTAGATATCCCTATGGATGTCAACCATGCTCTGATACCACCAACTATAGCACCCCCTTACCC
>JAOTAW010000003.1:13977653-13988257 GCA_025629945.1 Erythroxylum savannarum
GATAATCATCAATGTTGGGAGAAATTAGGATTAGGACTTAATGAAAATTTGATCAGGGTTATTTAGCAAAAAAAAAAAAATTTGATCAGGGTTGTTGAGAAATGCTGGGGAATTTAGAAAGTTTGGGAATTAGAATTCTTCAAACATTTTTTCAATTTTTAATCATATTATAATTAAGTTAAATAATTCATTATAGTTATTTGTAATAAAAATTAAAAGATTAACTTAAATCTAGAAAATGGGATTCACTGTATTACGTGAGATTTAAAGTATAAAAAATATGTCATATCAGTACTAATATGCATGTAATGAACGAAATTTAATTTCGCCTAATTTTTTATAAATTTGATATCTATTTTAAATGTTTGGTAAATATTAAGATTTATTGTCAATGCTTTGAGACACTTGGGTTTAATTTGTATTTTAATAAAAATATTATAGCCTAGTTTATACTTTTTGTCAAATAAAAAAAAGCCTTTTGACTTTTGAGACTGGGCTTTAGGGGCCTAATGGAATTGCGATGACACGTATATGTATTTAATAGAATGATTCATCGGAACTTTTGTTCCGGTCGAGTGTCAGTGTTATTGTGATTTGATAATCAAAGTGAAGAACTGTGGTGGTCCTACAAGAAATTACAGATGTCGTGTGGAGCTGAGAAAACATTTATGTTGCGCCTGGTGTTTCTCTTCCTTATTTGCCCACTCTATGCTTACAAAGAAATAAAGAACAGTGTAGAAAGTTGATCCAATCCTATTCTATGTGTTGAAATGCATGACTTGAGGTGCAATCTTCAAAAGCCTTTCGAGAGCAGTAGGCAGGAATTTTCTGGCAAACAAGAAACAAGTGTTGGTCAATTCCCCGTTATAGACGCATTTACGCCCACTCCTCAGTTTTTTCAAGAAATCGGCGTTGATCTCGTTCCTCACAAACCGAGCAGGGTGTGGCCCACCTTTAGACCAGTCCACCCACGTCAAGCTCCGGTTGGAATTCCTCTTCCCATGTTTAATACTTACAAACGTTGGTATGTAATGTTCATCAGCGTAACATGAGCCTTTGCAGTACCTTTTGAAGACATTAAAGTATTTCTCGTCCGACACAACTTCAATAGCCAGTTCTCGATCCATTTCAAACCACTGTGACCCTTTTCTCCATTGTCTCAGCGTGATTTCGGGCCTCATTTTGCTGTTGTATCGACCGCGACCCACTGGACTGTTTAGATCATAGACTTCTACGAAAGTTTCAGTTGAGTTGATTAGGTAAGAGTAGACAGTGGGGAAGTTGAAGAGAGGAATGCATGATTCTGAGAGCAGAATGAAGCGTTGGTTGGAGATGTCAAGGAGTGCATTTGCTAGTAGGCGTCTCTCGGCTTCCACCATATTTACATCTCCCCATTTAACTTCCTGCATTTGTCAGGCCAATCGTAATTAGCTAAACTATATGAGAATTTGCAGAGAATAGCTAGTAAAAGAGACTTGTCTTTACATTTCTCAAATATAACAATTTTGATAATGAGGATGACCGACAATGGGCATTCCTATTGTCATCTGCGTCTTTAGTAGAAAGAGTTTTAGAAAAAGCAGAATTTCTCGACGACTAGACGTTTAACTATTTTGGACACTTGTGAGTATGAACCATGTTCTTCTCCGGTTTGGAACAGATAAACTTAAGCATCCAATCTAGTGTACCATGTGGAGGTTGAGTGCGAGTGTTGGAGCGAAAAAGAAGGAGCCTTTCTTCAGTCTCTGCCTTGAATTCGCTTATTTGGGTCTTTGAAGTTGAGGAAAATAGCAAGAGCAACACGTCTTTGATGCTCACTACTCATCAACGACTGTTCAATGTGCATGCTGGTTTCACCTAATTCTGTTGGCAATAATTCACTACTAAAAAATGTGGTTTATGATTGCCTTTGCAACTTCTCACCTAGTACCCAATTGGAGACGCATCTCCCTTGCGTTGAGTAATCATATATATAGACATTATTGAGAAACTCCACGTAAGGATTCTAACAAAAATGTAAAACGTACGCAATCTACTTAGCCTGTCCAACCAACAATTGTAAAATTACACGGTAATATGGTACTTGTCCTTTTTAAAACATCTAGCCATGCAGTGCCAGCGGGCATCAATATTATCTCTCTATTGCCGGGGGACATTTAAACCCCACGAGGAAAGATGGTGGAGTCAAAATCATGCCCCAGATTATACTGAATTATAACTTCTCCTAATAGTAATTTCGAAAGGTCACTGAAGAGAAAACAAAGTCACTAACGAATATTGGTTTTCGTCTAAATAAATGTATCAAGGGAAGAGACTGTCGGATAGTACTAACCTTACTGGGAATTCTTCTGCCACGAAAAACAGGACTTTCCGGTTCTGATTCATTGTAATAAGGGCTCGAATGCACATAAATTGAATACAATCCTTCATGCCCTTTGAAGAATTTTTCCCATAGAGGAGCCATCAGAACAGGTCCCTTTGTCAAGAACAAGAAAGCAACTTTCGGAACTCTGTTAAACGGATATTCGCTTCTTCTTGGAACCGTCGAAGATCTCCACAACAATTCCTCTTCGTTCATGTCATGTTTAACATCCGGCACTTTCAAGAACTCCGTTAGTCCCACCCGACTGCTGTTTTCTAATGACCCTGATAAGGGTGGCGATGATGCTTCCGGCGATGGTGATGATGATACAGTTGGTAGTGATTTTATGGTGGCAGAAGAAGGAGAAATTTTGGTCAAATGTAAACTAAATGATGTGTTTTGCAGATAGGAGCTAAGAATAACCCCAGTGGTAAGCCCACAGGCAAATAAGAAGAAATAAGACAGGACATTGAAGAGCTGAAAATATGCATAGAATGGCTTAGTAAAAGAACTTGGAAAATTATTGTTTTGGGACTTCATTGATGGTGAGAGAAGTTTCTGAATCCAAAAAACAGGCTATTAACTGATGGTAGAGCAGTCTGGGAAAGAAAAACGCTTAAACCTTAGGTGATGTTTCCTTTGGACACAAGTGATGTTTGTTGGAAACAAAATAATGGGATCTAACCAATACCACTATGATTCCCAACTTTCTGCAAATATGGGCATGTACATATTTGTTCTTATGGTAGACAGGGCAGCTTCTGTTCTGTACGATCAAGAAGTAAAAAAATTGACAAAAATTGAAGTGATTCGAAGAAAACAGAGAATGGAACCAACAAATTCTATGATTCAAACCCTTGTACAAATCGAGAAACTATGGACCATTAATTAGAACTTGTGAAAAGGGTTTCATCTGCTTGAAGACTTGAGAGCAATGGAGGGCGAACTTAGGCAGACACTTAAGGCCGGTATGTCTTTAAATATATGAGGTCATCTTCTGAGATTGTGAGGGTTACCAGCCAATGGGACGACGACGATGACTTTTGAGGCCATAAGGGTAGGACTCTTCTATGTTTGAACTACACACCATTTTTATTCTTGATTTCATTCTTATTTGGGTTATGCTATTTGCAATCTCCAATCCAATTTAGCATCTAACAATTTCTGTCTTTTTATCCACATCCAGTTTTGACCATGCCTAGGAGACTTTACAGACTTGGAACCGTCTATTCTGGCGTCGAGCCTACCGTGTCTATAATCTTCTTCTACTAGACGGCTTTGAGCCGGAGTTTTTTGACTTGTGAAAAAAAAAAAAAGCCTCCACCCGACAAACCCTTTTCTCCCCTTTCTTTTAGGGTCACAAACAGCTAAATGGGGATTGTTATCAAAGGAAGAAATTCCCCAGTTTTATCTTGAAACTGCAAGTACCGTTCAAGTGATTGATCAGGACACATTTGGATATCTATTCTATTTAGATAGATGATTAATTTATTGATTTGAGTAATTACTAATTATCGGTTGCGCCGCCTTGAACCTGCAAGTAGGGCTCTGTTTCGTACTTCGCAGTTACAAGTAAATTAAATCTTATTGGTGAAACTTATTTTTTGTTTTGGGGTCATTTTCTCACTGTTAAAAGGTTTTTAAAGGGCTTTTAAACCCACTCCCTTCTTAATGATGTTAAGATAGATTCTCACCGTTTCTTTGAAAAGGGATCGATTAGCATGAAGAGCAGTTCAAAACTAAGATAATTCAATTCTAAATTGAAACAGTGATAAAGATGAACACAAGTACGTGGTATCATTGCGGTAAATAGGTGGATTTTTTCAGATTTTAACCAAGTTCTATAGTCGGTGCATGACTTCAATTCTCTAAAATAATGTTATATAAATTTCCAAAAATAATAGCCAGATATTATGTCAAATGATTACATCATATACTTATTTATATTCTTCCTATAGTAGTAGTTGATTGTCAAATAAAGAATATACTTGAAATTATTCAAATAACAATTTTTTTAAAATTTGAATAATTATTGCACTAACCATAGCAAAACTACCTCATCGTTACAATGAGTACAACTTAAGACAATTACAAGCAAAAGTTACAACTAAATAGGTCACAAATTACAGAAATAAATAAGAGGCACTTGAAAAAAACATTATAAATTTCATCTGGTCTTCATTTTTAAGGATAGATCATGTTGATCAGATTTAGTTAACATAAGGGCTCGAATCCCATCAACAATGTGCTAAGATATATTTGTTTTACTTCCTCATTTCTATAGATCCTCTTTTTTCTTTCCTTTCATATAGAATATATCGTGGTCGTGAAAGCAGTTTTGTATATAGGGGCATCTTGCGACCTCAAATTGGCAGTATAAATGATCCAATTAAGAGAAGATAACCAGTCATAACTAACACAAGCATTAGACAACAGATGCAAAACTCTGCTCCATACTACTTTAGAGAAATTACATTGAAAGAATAAGCGTTCTCTATCTTCTTCCAAGTCTTTACAAAGAACACAAATAAGATCATGAGATCCAAACCATCTGTTTTTAGTATGAATCATATTTCTTATAACTAGCCAAGTGAAAACAGAGGCCTTATGATTGAGAGAACATTTCCAAAGGAGATTAAACCAAGGGATATACCCTACACTTTCCTGTAAAGCCTTATAACAAGACTTATTAGTGAATTTACCTGAGGCATTTATGACCCAAGTTACTGAATCCTGTTTGTCTATATTTGTGATCTGAGGGAGAAATTCAACTAGTAAGTTGAATCCTCTAAAATTGCCCTCCTAACGCCCTTGATTCATCAAGATGGAGGCTTTGGAGTGAAGAGGAATCTTATTCATAAGTCTGGATAATTCAGACCTCTGAATTAGAGGACTATATGTTGTCCAATTATCAAACCATACCCAGATAGAATCTCCATTGCCTAAAACATGCTTTATCAAAGGAAATAAAACCTGTCTCAAATTCAACAATTACAAGAAAAACCAAGAATACCCCTTCAAGGTATTCTATTTACTATTTTTTTTCTTCAAAATTGAACTAAATTCATTTATATGCTTTATAAGAGCAATAACAAAGTCTTATTATAGAGCTGTGCAAATACAAGTTATGACAAAAACACACCAAACTTTTATAACCTATCATCGCTTAAGTTAATTAGAAACAATATGATAAATTATTCCAAATTCCATCTTTTTTCAAATGAGTAACTCAGGCTTTCAATAGGTTCGTGAGTAACAAGGATTTCTCTAATCTAGTTGTAGATCTTATGAGCAAGAGTATATTTCTCTATTTTGTGATTTCTAAATAGTCTTTGATTCCTTTCACTCTAAGTCATGTACATTGAGCAGTTCAGGCTTAGGTTAAGACATTTTTGGTATTTTCTCATTCTTTTGTATTGTTTCTCAACCAACATTAGACTGTTATCCCAATCAATGAATGGACAAATGAGGTTCATATTGTGCTGCATTCTAGTCCAAATGGTGGTTATGTAACTGCACTAAAAAATAAATGATTTGTAGTTTTAGATTCAAGACAACATAGGGTACAAAGCTAGTCAGTTCCCTCTATTCTATCTTTAGTTTTTAATCTCCTTCTAGCAACTAGTCAAGTAACAAAAAAAGCTTTGGGTGTCAATGAGCTGTCTCAAACAATGTTGAATGGTTGAAATTTTAGGTCTAAGTGCTTTTAAACAGGAGGAGTTAGTAAATTCACCATTGCTAGTATTTGTCCAGATTGCTTTATCCTTCCTTTTGGGGGTTAGGAATATAACTAGGGAATTGGTTCTGCAATCTATCAGGACCTTTGTCAGTTGTTGACTAAGTATTTTGTTAAATGACTTTCATAAATCGAGCCTAAATTGGAATTCCAGTTAAAAGTGTTGAATTCTAGCAAAATATTTAATGATATTTTTTATTTTAGTACATGTTAGTATTATTTTTAATATTTTATATCTTTAAATTTTGTGTATAAACTTTATATATATTTTCTTGTAAAAAAATTGATGAAAATGACTAGTGAAAGAATTCTCCTCTCTCCTTATAATGTTTGACTTTATTCATTACATTTTGATCACTTATACTTACAACTTTTTCATAGTTACCTGTAATATGGCTTTTTCAATTGTTCTTATCTCTCTTACATGTGTTTATGTCTCCCCAATCTTCCTTCTTTTATTAGAAATTGTCTATGCGAATTTGAAAATTATTATACACGATTGTCAATTACTAAACTCATTTTCACTCTACTTGATTTCCTTGTTCAACTTATTTTTGCTTATCTATCTTATATCTTTTTTCCTCCTTATGCATTCTTGTCCTTACATTTTCTCTTTTCATTGTTTTCTTGGATATATTTTCCTGCCTTACCTATTAAGGAACTATTTTTCAACTTTTCAATAGCTCCATTATCCTCTTTCTTAAAATAGAAGGAATTTCAACTTTTAAGCTCACATTTTCCTCCTCTCTCAAAAGGTCTCTAAAACTTCTCCACTAGTTAAGGTATAGAAAACATCCCTTAGGTAATTGACCTGATAAAGGTATCCTTAGTTGAACCTATCTTTTTATTTTAGGTATGAAATAATGGCTCAACCTTTCAGCTAATAGTTTTTAGATTAGTTTATATATGGAGTTACAGCATGTTATAGGACGAAAATATTTAATTGTAACCTATTGATGTCCCATAGGAATAAGCAGATGAATGTTCTGTTTATCTCTTTCAGAACCTCCTTTTCAAAAATTTTCTATTACTTCTAAGATCATTATTCCAGTGAGATTCTATGTCTTTTGGTAAAATAAGATGCTCTTTATATCAAGTCCTTGAGCCTTTAGGAGGATTAAGAATTTTAAAGTGATCTTTATTTCTTGTCTAGATATAGGTTTAGACAGTATCTCAATCTCATCAAGAGAGAATTAGTCTTAAATTAACTCCTTGAAAAAAAGATACGAGGAAATATATAACATGGAGTGCCCAAAATGATGTTGAAATAGGCTTCCACATCCAATTTTAAGTCTTATTAAGATGTAAGTAGTCGATAATCCTTTGGAATGGAAATTATCTTATTTATTGAGTTCTTTGAAATTACTCTCCTATGAAAGTAGGAGGATTTCCTATCCCCTTTTGTTACCCACATCTCTCTTAACCTTTGCTTCATTATGGAAAATTCAAGTTCTAAAGCTTGACAATACTTTTGAAGAGCCTATTTTTCAAGAGCTTAATAAATAAGATTAGTAGAGTTAACATATAGGTCATATTTTTACCTTATTTAAAAGTTGTTTAGTCGCACATAAAGCTCGATAAGTGCTGCCAAATCTCTCTTTGTTAAGGATCTTAAGCTTCTCCTTAATCATTCGAACCTTCCTCATTTATATGAATTGCTTGGTGCCTTCCACTATTCCACCGATTCCCCTGTTCAGAGCTAGATCAATGCCAGTTATGTCATATAAGAAGTTTTTGAATCTAAAAGGGAATATTTTAGGTTTGCTCATATATGAGATGTCTACTATAATGAGTGAATGATCAGAATAGTCTATGTTAAGGAATATTGTGAGTGAATTAAGGAATGGTTGGAACCATTATAAGTTTTCTATACTCTTGTCTAGTTTATTTCTAAAAATCAACTCCCTCTCTGTTTGTTGGACCAAGTGTAAAAACTGCCTTTGAAAAGAAAGCCCTCCATATGAATTTCTTTTATGCATTTTTTGACGTCACTATAATAATTCTTCAAACAATTATTTCCTTCTACATCTTCAGGATGCAATATGAAGTTAAAAGAACCTAATATGATCTACAGGAGTTGGATGGTTGAGGATAAATCTTTTAGTTTGCTCTAGAGATCTTTCCTTTGGAATACATGACTAATTATGAAGTCAACCATATACCATTTTTCAAACATATAACTTTTATGCAATTTTGGTCATTATAATCTTACTGTCTTCCATTTGTACTAAACGAGTCTTAAAATATATTCAACATATAAAAAATTAGCTGTTAATATTATGTTTTTCTAAGACTTAAAAGTAAAGTAATTTTTCATCCCAACTAAATTTTAAATAGCTTTTAAATTAGTTAAAAATAAAAGTACAAATACATATGATCTTTTTAGTAGTTTTTCAGTTATAAGATCCATAAAAATAGATATGAAAGAGGTGTAACACGTAGGATATACCTTATTACATGTTCCAGATAGTTCATGAAAGGGTTAAAAACGAAGAAAATGCAAAATAGCTGATTTCGATTCCATTTGAACTTCCGAAGTAGTTTTCGAGGCCAAGAATGAGCTCCAATATCTTGGGACCTTTACGGAAAACATTCACCGACACGCGGTTAATGTCTTTCTACAGTTTTCTCAAGATATAAGCGCTCTTAAAGGGTCAGAGGATCCTATGCTTACGAATGATATGAGCAACTACATGAGACCTTAACCTTTATATATAGCTTCTATATCGGGCTTCCCCCATCACAAACTTAATATGGGTCCGGTCTATACTAATCGAGATCTATTTTTCCCCCAAATTTTGACTAATTTATATCATTTATTGGGTCACTTTATTACCTTATCTGGATCAAATTATGTAACTTAACCGATAAGTTATTGAAAATTCGAAAATATAATTAATAGTTGTCCAAATTTATGAGGAAGGACAAAATTGTCTAACGTTCTCCCCCTTAGACAAGTATTAATTGCAGTTTTGACTCGAGTTTAAAAAAGTTTAAAAAATAGGTTAAATCACGCTATTGTATTGGTATCAAATTTTAAAATTAAAAACATTTGATCCAAAGGTAATGAAAGTCCAACATTTTGTCCTACAAGGCTTTCGATATTGAAAAATATCAAACACATGTGTCATATGCAACACAGGTCCAATATAATCACTAATATCTAATACCTCACTAATATGAATGGGAAAATGGAGTGTGGCAAATTCGGATGATACTTGTATGATCTAAAATATATCATCTTCACTTGTAGGTCTCGATTTCTCCAACTTTATGCTAAACTGCATATGCTAAATTGCAGCAGAGAAATCCTGTTTTCTCTCACCGAATACTAAACAACATTAAAGAAAATTTGTTTTCTCTTATTGAATGCTAAACAACATTAGAGAAAACTTTTATGCCAAACTGCATTAGATAACACCTTTATGAGATTGAAAATTTATACCCCCTATGTCATGTTAAATTTATAGATGTCCATACTAAACTGTATGTGTCAAAATGACATAAGCTCAGGGTCAATCTTTATATATGCCCAGTGGCCTTTAAAACGCTTAAGATCAACATAAACCTTAAGTCTTTCATATGTATTGTAACTATACACAAGAACAGAGATTATTGAGGATAAAAAGATGATCATCTATATTAATAAATAATCAAAATGTCATAATACATCAAAATGTACAAACTTTTAAGGAGCAAAAATAATGATCACTAACTATTGTTGTCAAAGGACTTTAACATGTCCATACTGGATACATGTTTAACAAACATTAGTGGACGAAGTCCTTTAGTCAATGGATCAACTAACATCTCCTTAGTCCTGATGTGCTCCACTTCAATGTCACCCTTCTGAATTAACTCCTTTATGGTCAAGTACTTGACCTCTAAATGCTTAGACCCTGTGATATTCTTGTTGTTGTTACTGAATAACACTGCAGCAAGATTACCATAATATAACCGAATGGGTCTAGCTATCGAATCTACTATAAACAACTCATAAATCAAGTTTTTGAGCCAAACTGCCTGTGTAGCAGGTCCATAACATACAAAGTCTACATGCATGGTCGAGGAAGTTACCAGTGTATGCTTGACACTCTTCCATGATACTGCACCATCTGTTAACATAAAAATATACCCTGAAGTGAATTTTTGATCATCCAGACACATAGCAAAATTGGAGTTTGTATACCCTGTGAGGTTTAAATCGCTAACTTTCCTGTATGCCAACATATAATCCTTGGTACCATTTAGGTATTTCAATACTCGCTTAGCTGCATTCCAATGGTCTACACGTGGGTTAGCCAGATATCGACCAGCAGTCTAACAACAAATGTAATGTTCGGTCTAGTGCACACCTGGGCATACATTAGGCTACCAACTACACTAAAGTACAGGACATTCCTCATAGCCTGTAACGCCCCATTTTAGGGGTTAGAATAGTAAAAAAATTTGGTACGTTTTATGATTTCTATTTGGATCTTGGCATGCATTCATGGCATTTTCCGG
>JAOTAW010000003.1:14002904-14014031 GCA_025629945.1 Erythroxylum savannarum
ATATATAACTATATTTCTTTTTAAAAGGAAATAAAATCATATGAAAATTACTTCCTTTCTTGCAAGAACCTTCTTAGTAAACTTTCCTTATTAACATTCGGGAGGATCTTATCTTTTTAAATAATTAGCTCTTGAAATTTTTGTTCTAGTAGAGATGATATTGAATATTCAAAGTCAACTCAGAATTAAAATGTAGCAACGACTAGTTGATGAAATTGACTATTTAAAGAAGAGCAACAACACTTATGAAGGAATGAGCATACACAGACTTTTGAAACATTTAAGCAACATCTATCTTCTTGATAGTTATATCATTCTTTTTGTGCCTTAGAAAGTAAAATCACTCAATCAAGAGAGAAATTGTTATTTGAGAACTTATTTTTGATTCTACATTTTATTTTTCTATGAACTTTTAGAAGCTTGTTATACACTTTGAGTGTAAAAGGTTAGAGAACCTTGAAAAATATATACTCGTGAGTTTGAAGAGGCTCGTCACATACAATTTACCCCCCTCTTGGGTGTGTTTGCTTTATCATATCTATTTCTCTTCTTGTGTTAAATATTGGGCTTTAGGCAATTCATATCTTAATCAATCCTAGGAGGGAATAAAAAAGCAAGAGGAGCAACTATTCTTTAGATACAAAGCAAGTGATTCATTTATCTATTTATTAGTTGGTGAGAACTCAACTTCTTCTGGGACTTAGACTTAGTTAAAGATGATGATATAAAGAGGAAGAGAAAATTGAAGATAAAAGCAGTATAGAGAGTAACATAAGAGACAAGAAACATAGCGATGAAGATTATTAGTGGTCCAATAATGGTGAGAACCATAGTAATGAGGAGTATAGTAGTGAACCAGTGATTTGTTGGAGGTCAACGAAAAGCTAGACTCATCATTGATCAGAAAGCGATAAGGAGTATAGTAGTGAACCAATGATTTTGTAGAGGTCAACGAAAAGCTAAAACTCATCATTAACCAGAAACTACTTCTATTGGTTGTCTGATGAGTGGTAACACCAAACCAAATTAGTATATAGCAATTTGAGTTTGAATACTTGGCGAAAAAGAGAACTTAATGAAGACATAAGTCATGGCTAGAGTTTTCATGTGGAGTAGCAAGAGGCTGGAGCTCCTGAATCTTTATGGTTCATGGCCAAGAGATGGGATTTTAGATTTTACCATAATAAAATGATGTTATTTTATTAGTAACAAAATGACATGATTTTAATGATTAATAAAATGAAAATCAAGTTATGAATTAGGCTAGGATATGCAGCTCTAATTTTTGTGCAATCTAAATTTGAATCCACTTGTACAATTCGAGTTTGAGTTTGATTCTATAGCCTGAGTCTCAACTTGATTCAAAATCTAAAATTTAAAAAAAATCAAATTTAATATGAAGTCTAATCAAATTAAGTCAAGCTTATTAATTTTAATCGAAACGAGACAAATTTTTTTTGACATCTATGGTAAAAGTGAAAACAATACTTGTATCTTTTATTTATATAACTATTTGGTTAAAGTCACCTCCTAAATTCATTTTCTTTTAATTCTTGATTAAGAGTTTATACTTTTAATGAAAAAAGACTTTATACTTTTTTATAATAATTTAATTTGTTTCTTATCGATAAAGGTGAAGGTGAATGCAATATTCTGTAATTTCTATTTGTTTAATAATTTTGATCAAAACTCAGTCTTTTATTTATTACTATTATTTAAGTTTTATTAGAGTCTGTAATAATTTTTCTTTTGAAATATTTAATTTGTTTTTTAAATAGAGGTAAATGCAATATTTCTTAAATTTAGTTTGTTTAATTATTTTTAATTTTTTATTCTTATCATAATTTGCATTGATACTTTTTCTCATGAATAGAGATTAGTTTAGTTCTTTTAAAAAAATGAAAATGGATACGGTAGTCCCTAACTTTTATTTGTTTAACTATTTTGATGAAAGCTCACTCCTCGATTCATTTTTATTTCTATTTTTAATAGATTCATAGTAAATTATTAAGAAAATTTTAATCTACTATTTATAAAAGGTAAATACAAAGGTGATCGTAAGTTTTGTTTGTTTAACTAATTTCAAAACTAATTTTTTATTCTTAACTAAAATTTGCATTGACATTTTTCATTAAGAGGGATTTAATTTGTTTTTATAAATAATTGTGAAAGAGAATGCAATATACCCTAACTTTTGTCTTGTTCAAAACGCAATTTTCATTTTTTTTATTTTTTCTTGGTCAATAAAAAAGATTCAATTCATTTTATTTTAGAAAAAAGGATAAAGGTGAATGCAATATTGCTAACTTTTCTTTGTTTAATTATTTTTATTCTTGATTAGAGTTTGTAGTTATATTTTTAATTTTCGATTTGTTTTTTTATAAATAAAGATGAAAGTGAATGCATTCCTCGTTAATTTTTATTTTTCTTAACTATTCAATGTTTACCTATTGATTTATTGTTTAAATTATAATTAAGGATCCCTACAGTAATATTAAAATGTGAAACAAGTAATTAATTTTAATAATAAGTCTTGTATTTTCTTAATTACTGATTGTGTATCTGACCATCTGCAAATTACAAAAAAAAGGTGATGCATTTTTATGATTGAAATTTATATTTCTTGATCAATAAATAGAAATTATACAAATTTTAATATTGTTTATTTAGAACAAAGACCCTAAACTATGACTTAAATGGTAAGTGATTATTTTCATAAATTAATTAATTGCTCCAGTGTTAGGCCTTCATTCTTCTTTTACGAACATATAAAGACTGGCGATTTACTAGTGACCAATAATATTATGAGCTTAACTTTTTGGTCTAAGTAATAATAAGCTTATAACGACTAAAAGCCATTGGGCCAAGCGTGATCTACCATTACGACAAACCGGGGTTGGGTTTGCAAGTCCAGTAGAAGAATTGGGTTTTGATTAGAACATTATAATACATGAAGGTTCTCTGATCTTAATCAAAACATATATTAATGCCAAAAAAACCTAAGATTAATTCCCCCTCTTTTAAATAAAAAATTGTATAATTCCACTCTACATCAAGAATGGCATGCATGGAAAATGCTCATCTTGAATGTGCGACATGTTTAAGAAGTGTTAAACCCTTTACAACTAATGTGGTCTATTTCATAGCCATACCACGAGACGATTAGTGATAAGGGGTGCTTGACAAGCCTGTAGCAAGAGAGTCGGTTTCTAACTTGACAGACCTATCAAGTCACTAAAAAAGACGAGAGGAAAATGATTCATGTAAAATAAAAACAAGACATTGGGGGACGTTTATTTCAAAACGTCATTCGTTGCAAATGTCACTCCATGTTACTTTTTTTTAGAATTGTAAAAATTCATTAATGAAAAAGAAGGTTTAATGGTACAAAATTTGGAGAGTGGCCTCTCCTAAATCAACTACCCAAATGGTAGTGTTTCAACATTTCTAAATAGATGGGAATGACAACGTATTGACCATAAAAGGATATCAACTAAGTAGTAATGTTTTTGTAAAAAGGGTAAAAATCTCTTCATCCGATATTCGCAACCTCAAATTTTACATATTGGGTCTGATTTCTCTAGAGACTTCAAGACTTCATGACTTTGAGGAGACTAATGGAAGAAGGAGACGCTTGAAGATCTTTCAAGATCGAGGCTTACAGAAGTGTCGACAGAAGAGGTAAATGCTAAGCCTTACTTGTTTGTTCTGTTTAGCTCTATACTATGTAGAACATCTTACATTCATGTGTGGGGGGCAAAGCTAAAGATTATGAAAGTATATACTCTGATACTCAGTTATGTGGTGGTATAACAATGTGCTAGATATTTAGAGGGGTACTTGCTCTACAGGCTTGATTTAGGTTTTTAAGTATGATTAGCTCTTTGAGTTCCTTGAGGGTTTCTGTGATAAGAGAGTCTTTAGAGGAGTTGCTACCAGTAAACCATCTGAGGTTTCTTTCTTTCAACAATACATATACACAAAGCCCTAATGATAGAGTATGAATCATCCTATTTGGACTTGGTGAGTGATAGGTTAATCAATTTTTCTATAATTTAAGTGAAGGAGCTCCCAGATTCGATCCATAAGCATTTCCTAGCTATATGATTCCATATAGTGTTGTTGTAAGGACATGTGAAGAAGAGATGATCTCTTGTTTCCACATGAACTTAGCCTATTGGACATTTTCTGTTTGCATGCAAATATGACATTCTGTCTACTGTATTAAGTATGTTTTAAACTGCTAACCACAGTATAAAGGATATTCGTGGAGTCAAAGCCTTGCTCCATATGAGTTTATGCCATGCTACCTTTGGTTTTCTACTTCTTAGTAGATCTTTGGTGGTTTTGTTGGTAAGTTTATAGATAGGTTAGTCCTGTTAGTAGAATGTGTCAGGAGAGGTTGGGTTAGGTGGATAAGTAGGTTGCAGATGCCTTAAGTTGTGAGGAAAGTTCCATATATCATCATTAATCATGGCGTTGAGTCTAATGTTGAGGTATGAGATTTGTGGACTGTTTAGGTTAGTGAAGTGTTGTATAAGATGTCCCATAGTTGACCAACTGTCATATCAGACAGATATCAAGTTACCATTCCTAATTAAGCATGAGACACCATTTTGTACCTTATTTTTCAACTTCATAAGTTGGTTGAGAAAGTGAGAGTATGAGGCGGATTGCTTGATTCCCCATAGGCTTCCATCTTTGAGGAAGTAAGAATGAAGCCCATTTTATCCAAAATGAGGTTTTATCTGTTAGTATCTACCATAGTTTTTTAAGGATCAAGGCTTGATTTGTGATATTGATTAGAGTAATGTTTAATCCACCTTCGTCTTTAGGAAGACATATTTTTCCCACTTCACTTTGGCAGACCCTTTTGCACCATTTGGATGACTCCGTAGGAAGTTTTTGAGTAGCCTTTCTATTGTTTTAATTATGCCTTAGGATAGAAAGATGTGGGAGCTCGAATAAATATGTAGAGAGTTTAGCATCGATTTGATGAGTTGTACTTTCTCAACAGAGGAGAGAGATTTGTTTACCTATGAACTGATATTTTTCTGTATTTTCTCTAAAAGTGGTGTGCACTCCATGTAGTTAAGCCTTTTGGTAGATGTAAAAGTTAGAGAAAGAGAGAAAACCCTTGAAGGAAAAGTATTGTTCTATATGTTTTACTAGGCTCATAGTACAATATATATACAACAACTATATAGGCCATAGGCCCTGACAAACTAAAACCTAGTGTTAAACCTAACTAATACAAAATAAGCTATATATACAATTCAACACTCCCCCTCAAGCTGGAGCATATAAGTCATATGCACTAAGCTTGTTACAAATAAATCCAATATGAGGACCCAGTAAAGACTTAATGAAAATATGCGATAATTGATCATTCGAGCTAACATAACTAGTAGCAATACAACTTGATAAGACCTTCTCTCTAATAAAATGATAGTCAATTTTAATATGTTTGGTCATCTCATGAAATATTGGGTCGAAGGCAATATGAAGTGTAGCTTGATTATCGCAAAGAAGCTTCATTTTTGACACTTATGCAAATTTTAACTCATGAATCAACTGTTTCAACCATAGGAGTTCATAGGTTACCAAAACCATAACATGATATTTGGCTTCTGCACTTGATATAGCAACAACTGCTTATTTCTTACTCTTCCATGACACTAGATTACCTTCAACAAAGATGCAAAATCTTGAAGTAGACCGTCTATTATATGAGGATCCTGCCCAATCAGCACCAGCATATCCAATCACCTATGTATTACCCTTATTCTTTTACAATAATCTTTTGCTCGATGCCTCTTTGATATATCTTAGAATATGAACAACTGCATCCCAATGATTATCACATGGAGACTGCAAGAACTGACTGACGACAATAACTACAAAGGAGATATCAGGCCGAATAATAGTAAGATAATTAAGCTTACCAACAAGTCTTCGACACCTCCCTGGATCTACAGAGGCTTCCTTTGTTATGGTAAAAGTTTTAAATTAGGATCCATAGGAGAGTCAAATGATCTGCAATCTAACATTTCAGTTTCTTTCAGAATATCCAATGCTTTCTTTCTCTGAGAAATAACAACACCAGAGTTAGATTGTTCAACTTCTATACGAAGAAAGTACTTGAGTAATTCCAAATCCTTAGTCTAAAAATGACTAAACAAGTGTTGCTTTATCTGATCAATACCATCCTAATCACCATCAGTGATAAAAATATCATCAATGTAGACAACAAGATAAATGCACTCCCCCTGTGATGAATGTCTATATAAAACAGAATAATCGGGCTTAGTTTGAGTCATACTAAACTCTTGCAAGACAACACTGAAGCGATCAAACCAAGCCTGCGAAGATTGTTTCAAACCATATAGTAAGCGATGGAGTTTACATACCAAACTAGACTCCCCCTAAGCAACAAAGCCAAGTGGTTGCTCCATTTAGATTTCCTCCTCAAGCTCACCATGTAAAAAGGCATTCTTAATGTTTAACTGATGTAAGGGCCAGTGCGGCATAGCATTCATAGATATAAACAATCAAATAGAAGACATTTTGGCAACAGGAGAAAATGTTTCACCATAGTCCAGCCCATAAATTTAAGTATATCCCTTTTGCCACTCAACGAGCCTTATAACGATTAACTGTACCGTTTGGACCAACCTTAACATTATAAACCCAACAACACTGATAGGATTGAATTTTCTTATATTTTCCTACATATTTATATGTGATTTCAATCCAATTTTTAAGATAAAATGTTTAAGTTGTGTTCAATTTATGTTGACTGCTAAGCTGGATTTGTTGATATATTTTTGAGACCAAAATGGCAAAATTTTCTAAAACAAAAAAATTGGAGCACAATTATTTATTTACAAAAAAAAAGGAATGAAAATAGTTTTTATGCTAAAGAGCCGTATGTTTTAACGCATGGGATTTTAACACATGAGAGGGTTTTAGGTGTTGAGTTTTTAATGGTCTTGTGAACATATCTAGGTAGGCCGGCGCAGCTCCTTGGGCATGGACGAAATACACGCAGACATAGCAAGTGGAGAATAAGGTTTTATTAAATTGTCCCATCAATAAGCCACGTAGAACATAGCAGACGCATAAGGTAAAAAAAATCTAGGAGCAAAATTAAATGAAGGATGGATAAATTAAAGGAGGAGCTGTGAAGGCAACAAGGGAGAGCAAATTAACGTGTTTGAGTGTTTGGGCGTTTAATAAAAACTTGAGCCAGCAGCTGCAAGTCACGCACGCCACATGAACGGACAGGATTTAAGGGGCCAATTAACAAGAAGAATTGTGCAAGCTCCGTGCGTGAGACAAGCAAATAAAAGCAAGAAGCCACGCTGGACAACAATAAAAATCAAGGGATCAAATTCAAAACAATCAGCGTCTTGGGAGGAACCAGCGTCTTGGGAGGATTGTAACGTTTTAAGGGCGTTATTATGTCCCATCAATTAGCTACAGGCAAAAGGATGGAAGCTGGACACGTGAATGCAAGCTACAGTTGAGAGTTTTAATTGTCTCAGAGCCAGAGACACGCGGCATAAGCAGGAGCAGCAAATTTAAACAAGCAGAAATTAATGAAGCAGCTTGTCTTGAATCAGCAAGAGGATTAAAATATTAAAGCTGAAACACGCATTTCCAATCAATTAAAGGAGACTCTCACGTTAATCAAGCATGGGTTTATAAGAAGACCAATTTGTCTCTGATGCATTCCCAATGGCAAGTGTCGTGGAAACAATCTTGATTTCAGCTTTATGTCAATCAACGCACAAGAGATAAAAGACATTTAATTGCAAAGGTCCACTAAGAGAAGAATCAATGAGCACGCGTGAAATAGAGAGGCAAGACCCTTGGAAGCACAGCGGACAACAATTAAAAAATTCATGTGACAGTAGCTGAAGTTACGCACGCACAGGGGTTTCAATTGCATTTAACAGAGGTAAACAATTGTAGTGGCAGGTGGGAGGCGCAGCCAATAGGCGTGCGTTCTAGCACAAAGAAAGGAGAGCTTTCTCCATAAGAAGACAAATCAAAGTTGGCTGAGCTGGACGTCAAATAGGAGGAAAATAAGCAGCTTCACATAATCAACGCACTGGTGAATTATTGAGCTACACTGATGCAGAAAAAAAAAAACGCAAGAAGCCACAGTGTAGAGAGGGAGGTCGGCACAGACCTAAGATAGCAATCTTTTGCGGTGGAGGCATGAGCATGAGACAAAGGATGATTGACGAAGGATGAACGCATAAGATGGTTGGAAAACATTGGAAGAGCATCGCGTTGGAACAGAAAAGCAGCAGAAGAGGAGGTCGAAGGGGGGAGTTACCAGTCGATTCAAACAGTACCGGAGACACAAAAACAAAGTATAGAGTGCGGGAGACTTGGAGCTGCCAGAGATTAATTAACCCTTCATTTTAGTTGCTCCACCGAGAGCATTATTATTGCAATATATAGATGACTCATCCTTGGAGCATAAAAATGAAGATGATTGGCTAACTTTCCGACACCGGTTCAACGGGGATATCAACGCCAAGTTACGGTTAAGCTATTTTTTGTCATTTTAAAGTTGTGATTTATTTTCGGATTGTTGTGTTGTTGATATTAATTTTAATAGTTCTGGAATTAATGATCATAGATTATTTTGATCGTTTTATTTCGAACCTATTACTAAAATATTAACTGTAATCCGTAATTGTTACTTTTAATATTTGTGAGTAGCATCTAACGATTGTTAATCGTTAGGAACAACATAACTTAGGTTAAATAACCCGAACGTGTGAGGTTACTGCCTATATTGATCTTTTTTCAATTCATAATGCAACTGCCAAATTGAATCTAGAGATCGTATCCTAGGTTATTCGGTAGTTAGATTTAATCAATGATCGTATATTGGTTAAATACAACCTAAGGGAAGACCGAGATTTTTAGAACGTTCTATTAGTCTCAGATCAATAGTCTGAAAAGAATCGTAAAGACTTTAGAATGACGAAATATGCTTGATTGTGCTTAGGCCGAGATTGACCCTAGAACCGGACCTCACTCATACTCGACATTTTTCTCATTTTCGATTATTTGTTTTAATCTGTTTTCAATAGTTTAATTTTTCTTTAATTTTCTAAATTGTTTTAAAACCAAAAACCCCCTTTATTTTCCTTGCATCAATTAATTTCATTCCGAAAATTAACCGAACATTTCCTGTAGATTCGATCCCGACTTACCATAACTATAAATTTTAGTGTGTAGAGTCAGGTAAATTTTGCAGTGCACTCGACACGCGCTGTCAGTCACTCTGGTTTCCTTAGGACTTATAAATGTATCATAAGGAATGTGTATTGGGTAGGTATGAAAAAGCGAATTCAAAAGTTTGTGAGGAGTTGTGATGTTTGCTAAAGACAAAAGTATGTTGCGACTTCTCCACGTAGGTTACTGCAACCACTGCCGATTCCATAACAAGTATGGGAGGATACTTCTCTTGATTTCATTACTGAGTTGCCAAAATCTAAAGTGTATGATGCAATCTTAGTTGTGGTGGATCGTTTGTCGAAGTATGTCCATTTTGTACTCCTTAAACATCCATATACTGCTAGATCTGTGGCTGTCATTTTTGCTAAAGAGATCATTCTCTTGCATGGCATGCCACAGTCAATTATTAGTGACAAAGATCCCTTATTTGTTAGTAACTTTTGGCAAGAGTTATTCAAGCTCCAAGGAGCACTGTTGAAAATGTCTTCTTCTTATCATCTAGAAACTGACTGTCAAACCGAGGTGGTTAATAGGTATTTGGAGACGTATGTAAGTTGTTTTACATCCAAGCAACCCAGGGAATGACAAGGTTGGTTGTCTTGGGCAGAATTGTGGTATAACACCACCTTTCATATTTCTATGGATATCACACCCTTTGAGGTTATTGAAAAGGAAGGTAAACTCTTCCACTATTTCATTCACCACACTTGAAAGGTATGTACAAGCTGCCTACTTATACTAGAAGAAAGAAAAAACAAAGCTCTATTTCTATTTGCTATTTGGCTGCTGTACCCGAAACTATATGTACAATGTTGCAGGAGAATAAACGGCGCAATGCACAAAAGAACACTGTACAGGCGTTAACGAATGGCGTGCTTCTGGTCTGAATGTTGGCGTTGGTGTGTCCCTGAGATAAGGCGTGGAAAACGCTACTTACCAGCCAGAGGAAAGGAATCAGCAGAGGATAAAGAAATAAGCGTGTTCTAGGAGATGGGCTCATCTGTTGGGCCAGTGACCCACGTAGTCCATAGAGTAACCCCATCACTTAGTAACACCGAATAACCCGGACTTCTAACAATTATGTACGGAAGAAAGCCTCCCACTATTGTGAAGTTTGTGTTAGGGGAAACTAAGGTTGAGGCTGTGAGTAGAGAATTAGAGAACTGTGATGAAATTTTGAGACAGGGTAAGTATAATATGTTGAAAGCTTAAGAACAGATGAAGTGTTGTGCTGACAAACATAAAAAACTGCACGTGTTTGAGGTAGGAGAATGGGTCTTTTTTAAGTTGCGCCTACATAGACAACAAATTGTAGTGAGAAGAATTAATCAGAAGCTGGCACATCGTTATTATGGCCCTTATCAAATTTTGGAAAAGTATAGCGATGTGACATATCGCTTAAGTTTACCACCACAATCACGGTTCATCCCGTTTTTCACATGTTACGGTTGATGAAAGCAATCGGACAATTTACTGCTGAAGCATAATTGCCTACAGAGTTGGAAGTTGCTGCTGATGGAGTTATTGAGCCTGTTAAGGTTCTGGCACGTAGGGAATTTTCGGTGGCAGGTGTCAACCAACAACAGTTAATGGTTCAATGGAAGGGAAGTGCGGAGGAAGATGCTACTTGAGAGGATGTTATAACTCTTAACAACCAATTTCCTAACTTTAGCTTTGAGGAAAAGGCTGAATTTGAAGAGGATGGTAGTAATAGAGACTAGTTATTAAGGCCAACATCAGTTAATGGTTCAGTGGAAGGGAAGTGTGGAGGAAGATGCTACTTGGGAGGATGTTATAACTCTTAACAGCCAATTTCCTAACTTCAGCCTTAAGGACAAAGCTGAATTTGAAGACGATGGTAGT
>JAOTAW010000003.1:14242386-14255216 GCA_025629945.1 Erythroxylum savannarum
ATATTTATTTTTTACTAAAAAATAATTTATTTTAAAATTTCATCTAATATATGATTATTATTAGTAATAAAAATATAACTACATTTATATTAACAACTAAATACATTTTGTTTTATTTAAAAATAAAAACTAAAAATAGAAAAATTAGAGCAAACACAACAAAAAAATAGAAATTAAACTAAACAATCTTCTAAAGTTATGAGTTTGAGTCATTTTAACTTTCTAATATCTCATAAAAAAGAAAAGATTATTATCAACGACTTGGATCATAAGATCTCATGTAATTAGTTTATAGATTCGTAGTTTTGATTTCTTATAGTATGTTTGGTTGGACGTAAAGTTTTTAATGGAATAGAGTGATTTATAATAAAATGAAATATAAATAAATGTAATGTTAGAAAATTATTGTTTGGAAAAAATAGAAAGGTTCATAATGTAATACAATGAAATGTTGTTTGGAAGAAGGGTATAATGTAATACAGTGAAAAGTTGTTTATCATTTTACGTTCCATCATAAATCCTCTAGATCGGAGGTTTCACATTTTTACTATTTATGATGAAATCAGATGTAATATAAAACCTTCATCTTCCATCTTATTTTATTATATTGCATTGCAACTTTACATAGAATAATTATTACATTCCATTAATAAATTCCCCTTTAATTTTAGAAGCTTATTATAAACTAGTTAGATCCCAAGATCTCATGCTATTGACGTTAGGAACTTAAGTCCTATGGTTTTATGCTTTGACAGAACTGTAGATTATGTAAGCATTACGAAATCATCCTATCCCTAATTAGATCCTTCAAATCCTCTTCCTAATTTTTCATGTAAGTTGTCTATGATCTCAACCATTTATTTACGTGATCTTATATAAATAAATGGTTGAGTTAATAACAGAGGATCATGTCCCTTGGACACCATGAGACCCTGTGACTATGGCCCATCATAGAAATTCCAAGTTCCAGGTCATGTCGTCATAGACATCCAATCGCTGTACATGTCTGTCTGCATACCACCAATTAAGTCAGCTTCTAAATGTGAAAGGCAAGGTTTTAAAAATCGGACCGGACCGATCGGTTCGACAGGTTTGACGGATGATTGGTCGGCTATCCGGTCCGATCCACCCTTAAAAATCAGTTGTTAATCGAACCAGTGTGAACCGGTAAAAAACGGTATTAGTCGAACCGGTTTGACCGGTTCAAAAATAAAACCTACCTTTTTAAAAAGAAACCCTTCTCATTGTCGTCAGTCGTCACCTTCGTTCAGCCTCAACCCCCCGCTGTTGCCTTTATTTTCTGGAAGTAAGTCTTGTAGTTCCTGTTTACTGTCGTTTTTTCCTGAAAGTTTGAACTTTGAAGCTTTTGATACGAAGAACTGATCTTTATTGCTATATGCCCTGTGAAATCTCTGTTGACTGTTGTTGTTGTTAGCTCTATATGCCTGTGAAATCTCTGAAATCTTTATTTCCATTTCATGAATTATTGTTGGTATTCGAGGAAAACGTGGGTCCTTAGCAGAAGTTACAAGCTTACAGTGTTCTTCGTGCCTTATGTACTGTGCGTTTCAGGCTGCTATTCTTGGTTTCTACGACGAAACCCATCATGCTTCCCTCTGTAATGTGTATTTTGAAACGTGGGTCCTGTGTTCTTCTATCAATGGAATGGACTATATCTATATGCATTTGTTTATGATTGTGACAATTAATGGACAAAACCCATCATGCTTTCCATAAATGGACGAAAGTCACAAAACCCATCATGCTTTCCATTATTCCTTTCCTGTCATTGATTTATTGTTTGTTTAGTGAACATTCTAACTTTACTTTGTTAAAATATTCTTGGACCAAAAGAGAGCTTCATCAAAACCAGCATCTCACATTCAAGTTTTATTTATGTTGAAAGAGAAAGAGGATTAATACGCAAATGGTTTTTCTTCAAGTTGTCAAATGGTTTTTCTTCTTTCACACAAACTAATATGCAAATGGTATGGGTTCATTGAAACTTCTTTTGATGACCTGTACGGCTGTACCTTACCCAACCAGACAAAACAGCCCTTGGTTGCTTTTAATAATTCACAGACCCTAAAACAATGGACAATTTGCAACCACAGGCAATCCCATGTATATAGTTTTATACTTTTAAGAAGACGAGCTGTATCCTTTATATTATTTTGCCTTGCTATGATCGATGTCTCTGACTGAGTAGGTTTCATCTTTCTTTGTCTGGAGGCAAGACATACTCCTGGAAGATAATTATGGGTACTAATACTATAGGCTTGTAGGCTTGTTTCTTGCTAGTTACGATTCTCCATAGTCCCCCAATTGCATACCTTATTTAATCTCTCTTGAATTTCTGATCGTTTTCTTGTTCTGCACATTGCACATGCAAACATGGCAATTTGAGCATTTTCAGTGTGTTCATTCGGCGCATGCTTTGCTAACTACAAGTTTTAACATATATGTATAATTTACTCGGTCCACGAGACAATTGCACTTTCAAGCCAGACAGTTTCTTAGACTAATTCAATTCTATAGTGTACTCTTTTTTTTTTAACTACTAGACGAGGAATAAGTCTCTGAACTTCAATGGTTCAAGTAGAAATCACTAATTAGTTAGCTTAGGGACTAAACAATGGCAGTGAACAAGCTGGATGATAAAATGAATCTATTAATATCAAATTCCTCATAACATATTGTGTAGCAGATGCTTCTTTTTATATTTCATTTCCATGTGAAGAATTTTGATAGTACTCTCCCACCTCTTGCTCTTCTCTTACTTATTTAGTAACATTAGCTAGAAAGGTCGAACACCGGAGTCAAGTCAGTTAGTAACAAAATGTACGTAAACCTAGTAACTGCTGATAGAAAAACCACGTTTGTGGAGTGACAAGCCACCTAGCCAAATGTTATTAACTCCATCAAATTTATACTGAATAGTAGAATTGCTTCTGCAGAGAAATCGTACAACGGGAACTATCGGTTTCGCTTCTGTAACACCTGCTGTCTTTCTGAAACATAAAAAGGGTCTTTGACGGGTTCATCTGCAGCAAATCAATTCGTCTGCCAGTAAATTGACTCTTCATTGCATCACTAATGTCGTATAGGAGCCACAGCTGCAATTACGTTGACGGAGACAAGAGCAAAGAAAAGTATTCTCATCATGCCATAATTGGAACCAAGGCAATATCCTCGTGGAACAAACCAAGTATCATGAAACCTAAGGTTCAAGCGATTTGGATCACCACGCCATATACTACCTAATCTTGTCACACATTTATTGGAGATGTTAACATTAGGCCCCAATTAAATGGTGCGAGAGAGATAAATAAATTACATTATCTGTTTATATAATGAAAGAATTCTTAGTAGTAGCTTGATGCTTGAGAATCAAATGAGTAGTAATTCTTGCCCTTAGTTGAGACAATAAAAGGGTAGGAAGTGCTAATTCAGCGTGATAGTTGATTTAATATTGGGTTTGGTGTTACTTAAGGGAAGAGTACTTCTCCAATTTAGTTTAAAAGATATGCAAAATCTGATAAAAGTATCAAACGTAGGAGGCAGGCAGAATGGGAGATTTTGTGAATCTTGTATCATGAGATGTCTTCTTGAGCAATCTTGTTCTCGTGCTATTTTATAAAAAAATATAATACCCTATCTGGGGTTCAATTTGTACCCAAGTTTTACTTGACTTGCTAATTAATAGGATAAAGTGTAATTTGAATTAGTGATAGTGATCTAAAACTGCCATATCATGACAAACAGAAACGATCTTTTACTTTTGCACAGGGAGTAAGAAGATGATATTGGGGGCTAAAAATACCAGGCAAAAAGGTCACTTTTGTTTTGTAGTTTGTACCTTGTACCCATTGCTTAGATTGTCCCATAAATGACCACCAAACAAGCAAAAATTCATATAAAATTAAAAAAAATCCCATTTGTTTTGGCCAAAATGAGAACTCCAAAAGTTCAGCCATTTCCTTGCTTCATGTCATAAAACAGAAGAAGAAGACTGATAAACTAAAACCAAAAGCACTACTACTAATCCTCTGCAAAACTGGCTGTCTAACAATGTCTACTCTGAAAATCCAATATTAGGAAAGAGAAAAAGAATCGGTGGTTAAAGAATAGCTATCGAAACCTACTCCTCCAAGAAGCGTTTCACAATCTTCACGCTTGGCTCCACCACTTCTCTCTCCCAAACTTCAGTCCACCTCTTCTTCTTCCTCTTCTTCTTTCTTTTCTTAATAACTACTTTATCATCTATATTTCTGTAATCTCTATTCTTCTTCGTATTATTATTATTAAAATTTTCATTCTCTATGTTACCATTACGATTCAACAACACCTCCCTAAAAGCCTCCGTTGCCTCCACTCTCTGTAGGTCCCACCCGCCCCCTTTCAGTCTCATGATCTTCCCTATCTGCCTCTTGGCCAGCTCACACGTGTTTTCCTTTATCTCCCTCACCGCCTTCTCGTATGCACCTATCCGTACCGAATCCCACTCTCCTCCATTTCCAGGTCTCCCAGGCCGGTACTTGTCTAAATACGGGTCGAACTCCGGCACCCCAATGGCCTTCCTCAACCCTGGTTGACCCCGACACCCATGATACTCAGCCAACTCCTCCAACATCCCCGTCTCTAACATTTCGTCAACCCTCTTGCACAAGTAATCGCATAGAACAGAAAACGACACGTCGACCCAGATAAAGCAACACTTGTACCTCAGCTGAGTCGAACCAGGGTGTGGGTCCGGCCCGTTGAAGACGTCGACGTCTGGGTCAAAGCGGTCTACCACCAGAGCGTGGATGAACGAGTTAGACCCGCCAACCACGATGGGCACCTTCTGCCGGGAGACTATGTCGGAGATGGCCAGACCGGCGGCTAGGCGGAAGTCGTAGGGCGTGAACTCGCCGCGGTTTGGGTCGAAGTCGCCGAGCAAATGGTGGGGCACGCGGCGGCGGTCGAGGAGGGGGATTTTGTTGGTGCTAATGTCGAGCCCATTGTAGACTTGCATTTTGTCGGAGTTGATGATCTCAGAACGGTGGAACAAGAAGCGGGTGGCTAGGTCTATAGAGAGCTTGGATTTGCCGCAGCCGGTGGCTCCCATGATGACGACGATCTTGTCTTTGCGGCCGTTGGAGGTAGAGGAGGAGGAGTCCATGCGGACTCCTCGGAGAGGGTGGGATCGAGAGGGTTTAAGGAAGTGGAGTTGACGAGGAAAAGCAGAAGAGTAGTAATGCGATGATGAGGGGATGATATTCAAACCAAGTTTCATAGGCAAAAAACTAAAAAAGAAAACGAAAGAAAGAGAAGGGAAGAGAAAGAGGAATAGTACAGTACTACCGGTAGGAGTAGTAGCAGTAGATGGGTGGGTAGCTGAGCTGTGCTTGTGCTGTTACGAAGGTCTGCAAGAGACATACGGAATATGAACGCTTAACGCGTGGTCGAGGGAGAGAGGAGGGAGGGGCTAGGGGTGTTATTACGTTATATTTTTAATTGAACGTAAAGATTTTAATTAAATAGAATGAAATAATTTATAAATAAAAATAAATAAATGTAATATAAGAAAGTTGTTTACGATAAAAGGAAAAGTTTATAATGTATTATAATAAAATGTTATTTTAAAGAAGAGTTTATAATGTAATATAGTGAAGTTGTTTATTATTTTACATTCTATTTTAAACCTCTCAAATTAAAGGTTTCTCATTTTTATTGTTTAAGATATAATAAGATGTAATATGAAATTCTTCTCTTCTATTTTATTCTATTCTATTTCATTATAAACTCACATCTCAAACGATAAAATAATATTATATTTTATTATATTTCTTTAATAAATCCCCAACCAAACCTAACCTTAGTGTTATTTGGAAGGTTTCAATAGGAAAACAACACTAGTACATGTAATACCACTAGACTTTTAAGGCTTTCCAACTCCAAATGATCCTTCTCTTGTCAAGGACAATGAATTTTGCAATGTTATGTTCTTATCATATAAATCATGAATTGTGTTCATATAAGCCAGTTTTAAAACTGAAACCTTTTCAAGTTGAATTGCTTTGCATGTTACATGATTAAACTAAAAAAATCTTATGAAGAACTAAATTGGAGGAAGCATTTAAATTGAGGAACTAAATTATGAATTTAGCCCTTCATTTTGTTGTGGAAAACAAATTATCTTTAGAATATGTGGAGAAGAAAGGGAAATACTACAATTGATTATATCATAAACAACATACTCTAAGGTGCTCAATCCAACAAATTTTTATGTCCTTACTTGCACAATAACTAGAGTAAAGACGATATATGGTGATATAAAACACCTTTTCGTTTGCAATAGTTACAGATGAGTTTATTAAAAATATCCAAGAATATATATCTTGATATATATTGTTTATTGATGACATTGTTTCAGTAGATGAGACAAAAAATAGTGTCAATTTCAAACTTGAACTGTAGAGAGATGCTTTAGAGTCGAAAGACTAAATTGAGTAGGACTACAACTGAATATGTAGAATGTAACTTTTCGGGATATAAGGAGGATACCAATGTTGAGGTAAAAATTGGTTCAGAAGTTATACCACAAAATGAGTGTTTTAAGTATCTAAGATCTATTATCTAGAGTAATGGGGAGATTGATGAAGATATAGTCCACCATATCAGATCAGGGTAGCTTGAGATATTATATAGGGATCTTAAGCTAATTTAAAAATCATTAAAAAATTAAATTCTTTCTTTATTATCAATTCTAAATATGATAACCTAGTTCACTTCCATCCTTAGCTTGATAGTTTGGTTAAAATACCAAGAATTTGAGGGCTTATACTTTATGTACTAGAAGCTTTAATCTTTAATAATGTAAGTGTGAACCTATGTGACCGTATAGATTGAGCATTTGTGAAAAGCTTCCATATTTTTGTTTCCAAGAACATTTTATTAGTGACTTTCATGGAGAGAGCCATTATTCTAATGGTTAGTTCTCTTCCTGATTGCATCAAAAAGAGGATGATACTCATAATAAGGAAATCTTTTTTCCAGATATGTAAGTGCCTAGATGCTTGAAAGGTAAGTTTTAGTATGGTGGGCCAGTGATAGGTGAGAAATGAGCAGTTTGGCTTGAGTAGTTAGCTGAAATGTACAAGGATTTTTCGACTTATTCATAGATAAACTAGATAAGGTGTTGAACAAGTTAAGAATCCATAAGTAAATTGACTAAGTTCAGATCTACACCATTAAATTGAAGTAAGCCACCTTTAAAAGTAAGGATAAACAACTTCTTTTCCTCACAACTATGGTGGTGCTTAAACTTATAATCTTGGTCAATCATATAAGATATTAGTCTTATTATAACTTAAATGTATAATGAGAAAGAATTGGGTGAGATAGGATCTCCTTGATGTAGACCTTTAGCTATTTAGAAGGAATGAGTGGGATCATCATTAACCAAGATAGAAAAAGAGGTTGTGCAAATACAATTCTGAACCTATCACAAACTGATCTAAGAAATTAAAAGCAACTAAAGTGTCCAATATGAATCTTTAATTCACTAAATTGAATATCTTATTGAAGTATATCTTCATTTAGTAACTTCTCATTAATTTCTTACTTTTGTATCCCTTAAAAAGTTTTTGAACAAGGAGTAGATTATCTCCAATTCTCTCTCCTTAATAATGCACCTTGGCCCACACTAATAAGTTTTTCTAGTGTAGCTTTAAGAAGATCGACGAGCATTCTTTATATAATTTTGTATATGATATTATAGTAAGAGATGAGCTTATAATCATTCAGTGAATAACGAGGCTCAAAAATTTCTTGTTTAATTCCTTAAGTATTAAGCCTAAGGAGAAAAATTTTGGAACTACATAGGAGATAAGTTTTCTAGTCAAATACTAAGTTTTCTAGAAAAAGAAGGCATTTAAGCCATTTAAACCTAGTTTCTTTTTAGGGTTAAGGCTGAATATGCTTATTTAGCATCTAATGCACTAAACAAGTTCTATTTTTTGAAAGGTAAATAAGTAATTGCATTAATTTAAAAGTGAACTACTGAGATGTACATTTAATAGCTATTGAAAAGTGGTTAGCCAATTCAAGTTCCATAGTACCATTGATATATTTTGACTAAGGCCTTCCTAAGAGTTTCCAAAGTGTGGTATAAGACTCCATTGATTTACATAATCAAAGACAAGTACAAAACTTAAGTGACTTTTAAGTCTTTCCTCTTTACTATAATTGCCATTCGAAGCTTAAGAAAAATATATGCTAACTTGCATTTATTTCTAACAACCTTTTCTTTAAAAAATGTTAATTTAATTAATCCATGAAGGTTGAGTAAAAGTGATACAATAAGGTTCCAAAAATATAGCTTGGTGTTGTTCCTTCATATAAGCTCTAGATCATTACACGTACATACTAAAAATAAGCATTGTGGCATGGAAACTAAAATAAATACCCTAACTGCCTGTTATGTGTGATGTTTTTTGGAATTTATCAATGTACATGAAATGAGGAATTTGATTATGTCAACTAGCTCTTCGAGGAATTGTTCTTTGCCTTATTGTGTTAAGGAATATCTGCCTATTCCTTTCTTCCTAAATTGTAGTGACCAGGTGGGATAAAGCTAGATAGTAGCACCATCCTATTACTTCATTTTGATACTTGATAGTTGAGCTCCATTGCACTATATCATCCTAGTAACTAGGTGGTTCAATAAGATTGCATTTTCCTATTATGATATTCCAAGCTTCCTTGATGAATCACATTGGAAGAAAAGGTATGAAATGCTTTCCTCTGACTTCTTACATAGTATGTAATAAATTTGGTATCATCATGTATTTTTTAATCTATCAATTGTTAAAAGAATTCATTTAATAGAAATCCACAAGGTAGTTGAGGCTCATGGATGAAGATATTTGCACCATAAAATTATTACTTGAGGAACTTTAATTGTTGAGTCTTTGAAAAGTTGCTTGCATGTTACATTAGATAACTCTCTAGTCTTTGAATTCTTCCATACAATTTTTCATCTTTATTGGTAGTGAGGGAGATGTTATCTAACCCTGTAACGATATTGAGTGTGACATTCTATTAAGCTCTAACTTGCTATCCTACTGTGGATTTTGTCAACAAGTAGCTTAAAGTCAGTGTCGGATGATCTTGAGGCTAAGATTAGAATGTCAAGATAAGTTATGGAAGCTAATGCTTTCTAAAACCAATAATTATTATCAACACATTTTCCTGATTAACTTACCTGAAAGAGATGTAAATGCCACTTTTATCATGATTGACTTCAAGACTAGACATTCTAAAGAACATCTTCAAATTTTTCATGAGAGTGGTTACTAAATTCTTCTCAACTTTGGAAAGTAAGAGGAAGTCATTAACAAAACTCAAGTTGATGATCGACTCAAGTTGATGATCTTGAGTTTCTTACACTTTGAGTGATACGTGAAATACTTGCTTCTTTCTACCACTATCCTGAGCACTCTATTTAAAGCTTCTAAACCAAGGCAAATAAATAGGGAGCAAATGGATCTCCTTGCCTTATTCCATTGGTGCTTTTGATGGTTCTAGTAGGCTCTCCATTGATTAATATGTTTAAGGAAGTTTTAGTGATGCATTGCTCCATACATTGCATATAGTTCTTAGAGAATTTATGGCTCCTAAAATGCTACTAATAAAGCTTCAATCCAATTATCATAAGCCTTTTTAAAGTCCACTTTAATCATGTAATTTCTTCCTTCTTTCCTCTTAATATAGTTTCTTAGAAGCTTTTGCATTAAAAGGATATTGTCCACTATTATTTTCCTAAGGATGTAGGTTGCTTGTGATTGATCAACATAATATTGGATTGTATGCATCATTTTCTCTGCTAGTATTTTGGAGATCAATTTGTATATAGTGTTACAACAGGCAATTGGGCAATATTCATTGAACGTTTTTTGCTCTCCTATTTTAGGAATAAGATTTATAAAGGTTATGTTTAAGTCTTTAAACATTGCTTTGTTTCTATAGAACTTCATAATTGCATTTGTGACCATGTTTTTGATGAGAGGCCAGACTTTGATGAAGAAGTAGGAGTTGAAACCATCAGGGCTAGGAGCCATGAATGGAAGAATTTAATGCCATTTCAATCTCTTATTTATTGACTGGTTTGGCAAGAGTTTCAATCTCTTAGGCTGCTATACTACTCTTCATAATTTCTTTAAGAAATGGAATGGAAGAGTGAGCTTTAGTTGGAGCCTTTATGACTTTAGAAAAGTGATCAGTAGTTTCCTCTAATAATTGATTTTGAGATTTTGGTATGCAATTGCCTTTCACCACAAAGATGATCTTATTTGTGTTTTTCCTTGTAATGACTGCCTTATGATAGAAGGAAGAGTTTCTATCACCATTTTTGAGTGAAGCAACCTTTAATCTTTGCTTCATCAAAGAATGATCAAATTTTAGTGCCTTTGATAAGTTAAGTACTCCTTTTTAGTTTCTTACAAAACAAGGGGAAGTTAGATTGATGTTCAAATTAGCTTAAACCTTGTGGAGAGCTTGCTTAGCATTGATAAGCAAATGGTGAGCGTTTCTAACATGATAAGCAAATGGTGAATGTTTCCAACATTCTTTATGAAAAATTGTTTAAGTTCTTTTTTGATTATTCTCATCTTCCTAGTATGCACAAACTGCATTGATCTTGTAAGTTAGCTAAGAAACCTTTACAAATAGCTTCATCAAAGCTTAAAATTTTATCTAACAAGTTGTTGGACCAGAAAAGAGTCTTGACTTTTACTGATTTAGCCTGGATGATGATAGCTAAGTGAGTTGAGAGACTAAATGCATAAAACATGGTTTTATAATTGGGAAAAGATTGGAACCACTTAAGATTTGCTAAGTTGCAACCTAAAATTTTCCTTATTAGGTTATCTCCATCCTGGTAAGCCAAGTGAATAAATTGCCTCCAAATGGAAGTTCAACCACTTGAATATGAGCCAAACATTGCTTTAGTTCTAGACAGTCTGTTTGGAAGATTTGCTTCCTTTTGCTTCTTTAAGTTGTATAATGGAGTTGAAATCACTAAATAGGCACTATAAAATTTGAATATTCAAGGTCAATTCTCTAAGTTTGATCTACATTTGACTTCTTTGATAGCTATTGTTATGAACATAAATGGAGGACTTTAAAGTAACATGAACAACCTAATTAGTAATGTCATAAGTTTAAATCTTCATTGTATCACTATTATAGTAGATAAGAATTATCCCACTAAGGTGATGGGTGTAATTAGTAAGCACTCTCCGCTTCTTAGGTAAGAGCTAGAGGATATAATTATAGTTACTAAACTTAATTCTAGTTTCCAAAATGCCTACTATGTAAGGGTTATTCTCTAAGATAAAATATTTGAGAAAAAGTTTTGTAGTTGGGGCATTGGCTCCCTTTATATTCCATACAATGATCTTCATTTTTATCCTTATCGAAGGAGCTTAATTTCCTCCTGTTATACTTTCTCCTAGATATAGACTGCAATTCCTTAGTGTTATCTTCCTGCACTAGTGATCTAATCTCTTCACTCTTGATTTATAAAGTCTTGGGATCTTTATATAGTTTAATGTTTCTTTCTCTCCATATCTGGTGCTACAAACCAAAATATGAAGGAGTGTGAAGGAGCTAACTAGTTATCCAATACCAGATTGTATATGGTATTCCTCTTTATGTTTCCTGTTGGCAACCTCTTGTATGATGCAACAATAAATTACAAAGATCTGTCCCTTAACTAGTGTAAGCATTATTTAAAGTTATTACAAGGAGAGTAATGACGATAGTTATAGATGATAGTCTAAAAACCTCTAGAAGAGTGAAAAGGCCAACCATTCAAGATAATGGATTTGTTATTAGGAGGAATAATAGCCTTGAGTGATTAGAAATGTTTTATAGTGTACAATGGCCCTATAATATACCAATCTCAAACTAGAAGTCAACAATCTATCTATCTCCAATTTTTTACCTTAGTAAGGCCACGATATCGATTTGATGCTTAGGATGAATTGAAATGAGGTATATTGGGATTGTTTGAGCTTCATAGTTTGTACGCTCTGATTTTTCAAGTGATAAGTGTGAATTCATTTAACCCATAATTTTTTTATTTATACATATTTTGTAGTCTCTTTTCATGAGTATCTTGGACATTATTTTTGTTAAAGTTAGTCTTAGCCTTTTTGAAGTTTAGGTAAACATAGTGTACTCCATCTTACACTTGGAATCTTATTGGTGTTGCTTGTGCAATTCTATCTATCTTCTTCACCTCTTTTCGATATTGTTTAATAGTGGGGTGAATTGAGTTGAGTTTAATCTCTTTGAAGATATTGGTACTCCTAGATACTTAAAAGGAGGAAGCAATATTCTCAGTCCAATAGAATATGCCAGTGAACCTGCTTCAGATTAAGAAGAGATGGACATATAACATAAGCTCTTCATAGGGTTATAACACAGACTTGAGATTCCTTTGAAATCTTCTAGTGATACCTTCTAATATTGGGAAAGTGAGTCTTGAATGAAAGAACTTAGTTTCTATAAAAATATAGCTAATTTAGGTTGAGGATCCCATTAACTTCTTGAAATAATTGAAAATCAACTCCTTGATCTCTAAATCCTTATTGATATATAACCTATCCTCAATCCTCAATGAGCAGATTTTGTTTACATTCCTCCTACACATAATGGTATTGTGAAAAAATTAGTGATGATTGTCTAGTGCCTAAGAAGGTGCATTTGTTAGTGTATATTGTTAGAGTAGTGCCCTAAAGGCAATCCCCTTGTACAAAGTTGTGTACAATCTTTATGAA
>JAOTAW010000003.1:14288542-14302324 GCA_025629945.1 Erythroxylum savannarum
CCATTTGAACCAAAACCCCTTCAAAATTCCAAAAGATTTGCAACAACTTACCTTGAAAACTCCTCCCACGATTTTTGTGTTCTTTGGCTCTAATGGAAGATCAAATCTTCCTCTTTCTTGTTTTCCTTCTTGAAAAAGTCTAAGAATCCCTCTTCTAAAGCAAAGAAAGATGAAACCCTAAGTTGTTCTTCTTCTC
Source organism: Erythroxylum savannarum (assembly GCA_025629945.1). Classification (NCBI taxonomy): domain Eukaryota; kingdom Viridiplantae; phylum Streptophyta; class Magnoliopsida; order Malpighiales; family Erythroxylaceae; genus Erythroxylum; species Erythroxylum savannarum. Next base: position 14,288,739 of record JAOTAW010000003.1, read on the forward strand.
TTCTTTCTTCTCTCCACCGAACACTCTCCCCTCTTCTTTTCTTCTAATTTTCATTCCCTTCTTTTCCTAACACAAACAATTCTTCTTTTGTTCTTTTAATGAAGCCAAAAGACCAAACTACCCCTCCTTGTAAGCCTTAAACCATTACACCTTAAGTGATCTTCCCACTTTGCCCTTTTACTTTCTTATTCCTTCAATTTAACTAACAACATACTATACTCTAACTTAATCTTAATTTCTCCATTTAAATACTTCTAATTTCCATCTATCTAAGCAATAAATCCTCCAATCCTAGACATGCTAATTAAATTCCAACCAAAAGCAATTAATCAATCAAAACCTTAAAAATAAATTTAAAAACATGCTTATTCAATAAGAAAAGAATTCAAGGGCCAACAGGATCAGTATCTAAGACATCCTTCAGTACCTCAAGTCTAAGGATATTTGCACCACTGTTGTGATGAGATTAATCATTAACATTTGATAGATCATCCATATGATAATCTCACAGCGGGTCATCCGATGTATTTACAACTCTTAGTAAGCATCCACATGTTAACTCTAAACATCTCATGCTTACAGTTTGTGAGATCCACTGCTTGATTAAATCAATGAGTATAACTTGTGCTAGTTTATCTAGAGTAATAATGTCCTGTCTTATTAATCCTATGACTAGGGATAACTTAGATACTAAAATAATTTCACATGATAGGAATCTCATTATCATGATCTCATCATGATTTCTTTCATGCTATGTTTTGTATCATGGACTTTTTTAATTCGATTTAAGATCGACATCAATTCATAAATAAACAAACATCAAAAAATGAAAAATTGCCTTTCGCTTTATTAATCAAAATAAAGCTTGTACAAAAGTGCTAAAGGTGATTGCCTTTCGAGCACTACTATAACAATTACCAATTGAGGGAAAGGAAATTTTACCTATATTTAATGTTAACCTAATTGATTATGAATAATTGGATTGTTGGTTCTAGACTATCCTAGGGTTGATTATTCTCTCTCAAGTTATAACTATTAACCCTAAATCATAAACCCTAAATAGATTATGGAGGCTGCAATCTCTCAATTCACAACTTATCCAAAACCCTAATTAGTTCTGAAGTTCTCTAATAAACTATCGAAAATCTAAACAAAATCTCTCTCTGCACAAATTATCGATTTGATTTAATCCTAGTTTCTATTAAATCACCTAACTCTTGTTAGTCCAATTGAATTGTTTTCCATTCGATTCACCTTCTCAATTTATTATCGAATTATGCAATAGTAGAATCAAATCACAACAATATCCAATAAACACATAAACAATCAGATTCTCATTAATTCAAGAATAAAATTTCGAAGGTGAGTTTAGAACATCCTTGACATTCTAGATCCTATCATCAACTGTTCAATCCAATCCTATATAATAATAAAACTAAAAAAAAGGAAATACAATCTAAAATGGATGACAGGAGGCAGCGATATTGGGAAACCTCCTGATCTGGGAAGTACTTCGGGTTAGCTTCTTCTCCTCTTCTCTCTTTCTTCTCCTCTTCCTCTATCTCTCGATGATCTCTCTCTAGGATTTCTCAAGGTGGTTGATGCAAAAAACTCCCTCTCTGCCTTTTTTCTGTTCTTTTTATATCCTCTTGTCTTGTGGGTAACCTTAGGGTTTTTTGGGATCCGAAAGGTCCAAAAAAATCCCTTGAAACTTGATGTTCGTGAGTGTTTCATGTCTGCCTGACGCGAGCCAAGATCGTGGCTCACATTTGAGCCATCTGTCATTATTGTGGCATGTAGGAGATGATCGTGGGCCATTCCTTGAGCTTTTGTCATAATCATGGCCTGATAAGCCACAATTGTGGGTCGTTGTTTCAGCCCGAATGTTTCCAAAACTCCTCCGTTCTTCGATGTTGACCCTGAAACACTAGCAAACACATCAAGGTACCTTAAAAATATAATATTTAAGCTCAAAAGCTTTTACTAACCCTTAAAACACTTAAAACATAAATATTTAACAAACTAACACAATTCTAACCTAAATATATAATAAATGATTGAATTAACAGCTAAACATATATCAAATTATGCCCTAAAACATGATGCAATTTACACTTATCAACATCCCCATACTTAAACATTTTCTTGTCCTAAAGCAAACAAAAACAATCAAACAAATCAAGAAAGCACAAAACACACATATGCAATAATGAGACAATGGCTTCAACTTAACAAGACAAATTTAACTATAAATACAATCCTTCAAGTCGTTCTAACTTATTAACAAGAAAAATTCACGTCTAAGCAACTTGGACTAAATATGCAAACTAATCAAAATTTTAATGTTGAGGCTATTTACCTCTATCACTTGCATACACAAATTGATAATCATTCAGTCAAAACAAAAGTGTAGCTATTTCTCAATAGGTTTTCATGAAAAATCAAGCTACTAACAAGTTTGGTAGTTTTTTTTAATTTTGAAAATATTCTTTTTGTTGATTTTTCTTTAAAGACATGAATCCAGTCTTTTTACATAGAGGAAAATATTTGTGATGAATGTCGATCCGATTACTCAACTAAGTCATGTTCTTATTAAGTTACTTGGTTGGAATGTCATTATAGCCTTTTTACACGAAGGCACACATTTGTGATGCGTGTCACTCCGGTTACTCAGCTACATCACACTCTCAATTGGCTACTAGCTCTATTGATAACCCGAAGGCCAGCGGAATAATTATTTTAGTTAAAATTATACAACCCTTATTTAACACAAAATTTTGCCTAACTTATAATGCCACTTATTTTATTGGCCTAAAATTATAAATGAGTATGGAAAATTCCCAGGGTGAATGGACTAACATCATATCCTAATTAACCATCATATTTAGCCCTAAGTAACTTAGGTTACTAATTTCACAATTTAATAAATCTTCACAACCTAAAAGACTATGTTTAAGGCTAAATCTATCCCGTTAAGTCTTAGCCAATGACACATTCGCACAATTCACATCATGCAACCTAAACAAACTATCATACAATGTGCAAAATTCACACTTAAGGTAAAAACACACAACCCTCCCCACACTTGAATAACATATTTTCCTCAATGTGAGAAGGGTACACAAACACACCAGGGGAAATAAAACACAATATACAAAAAACATAAGAAGAAATTACTAACAGAAATGAAAAGAAAATGGTTAGAACACAAAACTGTTTACGGTGATGGAGGTGGTGATGGAGATAGTGTTGAAATCAAATTCGCTTGACATCAAGAGTGTTTCCCTAACTTATAATTGATTTATGAGAGTGAAAGAATTAGTAATCCAAACCATTCTAAATCATCCAAAACTTATTTTAGAATTTAAAACAAACCTAACTACACAATAATTTAAACCTAACTACTAAATGTGTTAATTTAGGGTCATTAACTTGACCTTGCATCCTTGGAAGTTTAGCTTGAATCAATTATAAGTGGCTTGCTTCTACCCTTCTCGTTCAAAATCAATTTTGTAGCCTATGAGTAAGCTAAAAATTGCAAAATGATCAAGACGAAAATATTGATAAAGTTAAGAAAACCTATTATTTCAGTAATGTCCTTTTCACTAATAAAACCTGTCAATAAAATAGGGAATAATGAAACTCCCTAAATCTTCTATTAAGTCTAGAAATTTGTTTGGTAAAAGGGTGAGCTGCTCATATTCTTCCTTAGTCACTCCCTTTTCTTTTCCTTCTTTTTCTTCACAAACAGAGACTTTCATAGGTTCTTCAAACTTGATGTCAGTTGTAACTTGTTCTTCTTCCTATTGCTTTTTTAATGATTCGAACACATCAATTTGCCTCAATGAGTTACCCTCTTTCGAATTCTTTAATACATCATTCATGTTGAATGTTACTTGGTCATTACTAATCCAAAGGATAATATTCTCTTCGTAGACATCTACTAAAGTTTTTTTGATATTCAAGCATGGTATACCAAGATCTGGTGGATAATATAAGGGGTTTTCATCCTTTTCTTCATCCTATTTCTTAATTTCTTGGTCTTCTATAAGGTGGGGTTCAACTTGATTTCTTGCTGGTTCTACTAGCTCTACCCCATTCCTAAATGTGATAGCCTGACTTGGCTTTATTGAATCCTTTCATGCTACAAAAATAGTTTTCCATACTTTGCTAAAAAAATTCCCTAGAAAGTTGGCCCATTCGAACCTCTAGGTTGTGAATAGAAGAGGCATGACCTTCTGCGACTTGCTTAAATTTCTCTTCCAATCTCTTTTAGGTCTCTTCCAAGTCCGTGAGCTTATTCATGATTTTGTCCAACTTGGAATCCCATAAACTGGAATTGTCTTGCTAAAATCCTAACAAGTCTTAATGTCTAATGGGAGTCCTTTCATTGTTAGACCAAAAGAAATCTGGGTAGTTCTGCCATCCGGAAGTGTATATGTTCAAATAAGGATGGTGATATCCCCAACTAAATTAGGGCTCACTGAAATCTACAGGAGTCCTTTGCTCCCTATAATATATATCTTCCATGATTGTTCTTTCTTTCTCTTTTTGGCATTCAACTCCTGAGATTCCCCTTTGTTGTCTGGTGATATCAAAGTTGATATGTTGTCTACTTTATGCCAAGTTTTTTTTCACAAAAGATAGTGAAAGAGTCTTAAACTAAAAGAATTAAACTAATTTACGCCTTCCTAATAACGATGCTAAAAACTTGATTAAGATTTGATTGTGTTTAAGTTTTAATTATTAACCCTCTATAATCTGCAAGCGTATGGTTCGTTAGCGTAGTACCAAAGGTGTCGATCCCACGAGAAGGGAACTAATCTAATCCTAAAATCTAAGGCTAGAAACAAATAACATAAATTCATGATGCAACGAAACTAACACGAGAATTTAATTCAATCAATTAAATTAAGAATCAACCACGAAAATACTAATTATTAAGAATTTTGCCACACACCCAAAAATTAATCGAAGGAAATTACCAATTGAGATAAAGTGAATTTTACCTATCCTTAATACTAACCTAACTGATTATGAATTATTGGATTATTGGTTCTAGACTATCCTAGGGTTGATTACTTTTTCTCGAGTTATAACCATTAAACCTAAATCATAAACCCTAATCCGATTATGGAGGTTGCAATCTCTCAATTCACAACCCATCCAAAACCCTAATTAATTATAAATTTCTCTAATAAACTATAAAAAATCTATACAAAATCTCTCTCCGCACAATTTATCGATCTGATTTATGCAATAGCAGAATCCCTCTCAGTTTATTATCGAATTATGCAATAGCATAATCAAACCACAACAATATCCAATAAACACATAAACAATCAGATTCTCATTAATTGAAGAATAAAATTCCAAAAGTGAGTTTAGAACATCCTCGAAATTCTAGATCCTATTATCAACCGTTCAATCCAATTCTATATAATAATAAAATTGAAAAGAATAGGAAATACAATCTAAAATGGATGAAGGGAGGCAGCGACATCAGGAAACCTCTTGATCCAGGAAGTATTTCGAGTCAGCTTATTCTCCTCTTCTCTCTTCCTTCTTCTCTTCTTCTATCTCTTGATGATCTATCTCTAGGGTTGCTCAAGGTGGTTGACGCAAAAAGCTCCCTCTCTGCCTCTTTTTCTGTTCTTTTTACATCCAGGGATCTGAAAGGTGCAAAAAATCTCTCGAAACTTGACGCTTGTGAGTGTCTGCGTGTCTGCCCGAAGTAGGCCACGACCATGGCTTACATTTGAGTCTTCTGTCATGAACGTGGCATGCAGGCCATGATCATGGGCCATTCCTTGAGCTTTTGTCCCAATTATGAGTCGTTGTTTCAGCCCGAATGTCTCCGAAACTCCTTCGTTCTTCAATGTTGACTCTGAAACACTAGCAAACATATCAAGGTACCTCAAAAATATAATATTTGAGCTCAAAAGCTTATACTAACCCTTAAAACACTTAAAACATCAATAATTAATAAATTAACACAATTCTAACCTAAACACATACTAAATGATTAAATTAACAGCTAAACACATATCAAACTATGCCCTGAAACATGATGCAATTTACACTTATCAAACTCTCTTCGGACTATCGATCTGAGACTAATAGAAGGCTCTTTGAATCATGATTTTTCCTTAGGTTTTGTTTAATCAAGATACAATCATTAATTAAATCTAACTACCAAATAACCTAGGATACAATCTCTAGATTTAATTTGGCAGCCGCATTATGATGTGGAAAACGATCAATATAAGCAGTAACCTCACACGTTCGGGTTATCCAACCTAAGTTGTGTTGTTCCCAACAATACGGGATCAAACATCAAAAGCAACGATTACAATTACATTCAATATTTTACCAATAGGTTCGAAGTAAAACAATCAAAATAACGTATGAAGATCGGTAATCCCAAAACCTGATTAAATCAACACCAATAACACAATAATCCAAAAAGAAATTACAACCTTAAAATGATAAAAATAGCTTAACTGTAGCTTAGCATCGATATTCCCGTTGAACCGGCTTCGAGAAGCTAGCCTTTCATCTCCACTTTTATGCTCCAAGTGTTAGCCCTCTTCTCCATAACTGCTTCGGTGGTGAAAGAACGAGCAGAAAACCTAGTGCCTCCACCCTATTTTATGATTTAATTTTTGGTCCCTGGTACTGTTCACACCCCCTTTTACTGTGCGTGTCCTCTTTTTAACGCATATGTTGTCATGGTCATGAATGGTGTTGAGTGTACCCGTAGATGTATTTTAGTTAAACACATTTTCCGAGTCTACCATCAGATTGCTCAATTTTTGAAGATGACGAATGTTGATTGATCATGAGTAAAAGCTTGAAATGTTGACTTCTTGCTATGATTTTTTAAAGTCATTCATCTTTGTTTATGAATATGTATTCTTGGAACATATGGGAAATAAGTCGATGTTTTTGGTTTGAGCTTAATTTTAATGTTTTGCTCGAGGATGATCAAAAGCTAAGTGAGGGGGAAATTGATATGTGCTTAATTATTTCATAACAGTTAGGGATTAACAATATGAAATTGCTTAATATACATATTTTGACACATATGTGATTTTGGCCACAAGTCAGAAGCGAAGAAGTTAAAGTGAGTCACAAGCACGATATTTGGGCCATTTTTTAAAGATTAATTTTCACTTATCTTTATGGAGCAAGAAGAAGAAAATTAAAAGACAAGAAGACAAGAAACAAAGAAAATGCAAAGAAGAACCCTAGTTGCTCACGACATACAGCTGGAAAATAAGGAAGTAGAAAGATGTGCATGTTTAATGCAAGAACGTGAATTTAAAGGATGATGGACAACAATAAAACAACGCCAAGGTGAGAAGAAAATGGCAGCAAAAGAGGAAGAGAAGAGTCTACTGGGAATAAGCAAAATGCAATGCATAATGTGGATTAAAACAAGACAAAAAAGGACACAAGAGTAACTAGGAGAAACGACTTAGCATGTTGGACATTTAGAGGACCTAAAAATTGCAGCTCAGACATCTGCGTTTAACGAAAATGAGATGTGAATAGTGATGGTGGACCACATATTAATTCGTTAAATCAATGAACAGTAGGGAGAGGAGTGGAGGCACAGTGAAGATGACTTGCAAAAGGGGTCTTTGGTTGGGGTATTTCAATGGAGCTGAAGCTTTTTCTTGGGAGAAACCTATGAAGAGCTAGACGTCTTGATGTCGATTTAGAGGTGACATCGACGCCGATGATCCGAGTTAAGCGTATTTCTTTATTTTTGTTATCGCTTTCTCTCATTAGGAATTGATTATGTTATCTTGTGTTGATTGAATTGGATATTGTGAAAAGGTGATTTTGATGCGTTCATTGAATCATTTATTTGCAAACCCATTACTAGAATTTCGATATAATCTGTAATTGTTATGTTGAAATTCATAAGTAGCGACTAATAATTCGTAATCATTATGGATAACATAACCTAGGTTAAATGACACATCAAATGTGGTTATTGCCTTGATTAATCAATTTTCCTAATTCGTAATGCTACTGCCTAATTGAATTTAGAGATCGTATCCTAGGTTATTCGATAGTTAGGTTTAACGATCGTATCTTGATTAGACACTTCCTAAAGGAAAACTTAGGTTAATTATTAAACTACGATTAATAGTCACTAGGAGAGGTTTAAGAACAACAAATCATTGAAATATGTTTTATTAGGGTGTAGGCTGAGATTGAACCAAAGAACCGAATTCCCCACTTTTATCATTTTCGCATGTTTTCTTTAATTTGTTTTTATTAGTCTTGTTTTTATTTTATTTTCTTATTTTTAAAAATCCAAAACCCCTGTTAAACCTAAACACCAGTTACTTTCATTTCGGAAACTTTATACACACTCTTTGCGGGATCGACCTAGACTTTCCACTGCTATAGTAGTGGTCTAGTTATTTTATTTTGACTATTATTACGACGTGATGTCATCCCTCCTACAACATTCACGTACTCCACACTTCCCTCTTGTAATGTTGGGCACTCATTAGTTGAATGGCTCGTGTTTGAACAAATCCTGCATACTTTCACTTGTGTCTATCCAACTGCAATCTGTCTCACAAAAGATGTTAGTTCATCTAAACGATGTGTAATGGATGAAGTGCTTACCTTGTTTACTCATCGAACATCATTGCGAGTGCTGAATTGTTAGGTGTTAGCGGCCATCTAGCCTGGCTTCAATAGGAGTCTTCTCACAAAGTGCCCTACTGCTCGCTGCATCAACCAAACTCCTCTCCATCGGTAACAGTCCTTCATATAAATATTGGATGAGAAGTTGCTCTAGTATGTTGTGGTGTAGACAACTGGCACATAATTTCTTGAACCACTCCCAATACTCTTGAAGAGATTCTCCATTATGTTGGTTGATGCCACATATCTCATTCCCAATATTTGTCATCTTTGAGGCCAAAAAATATTTCTCTGAGAACAGCCTCTTCATCTCCAACCAAGTATTTATGCTCCTGCTAGTAAATCAAATAGCCAATCTTTTGCTACATCTTTGAGTGAGAATGGGAAGGCTCCCATCATGATCTGCTCATCTATCACCCCAGGAGGCTTCATGCTTAAACACACCACATCGAGTTCCTTAAGATGCTTATGTGCATCCTCACCTGCAAGACCATGAAAGTTAGGCAATAAATTAATTAATCCAAATTTTAACTCAAAGGTAACATGTTCATCGAAATTCGAAAATGTTATGCATAATGGTCTTTGAGTTAAATTGGGTGCAAACAACTCCCTTAGAGTTCTTGGATTTGCCATCGTGTCTTCAGATTCTAGTTCTAGTTCGTCTATCAAAGTTGACTTTGCTTCCCTACGTAATCTCCGTAATGTTCTCTCGATCTTCGAATCAAGTTGCTCAATTTCTCTATGAGGAGATCTTGTCACTACCATGCATCAACACTAAAAAACAATTAAAAATTAATAAGTAACAAAAATAATGATTATAAACAAATATATTCACAAAACACCAACAAAAATCAAATACGAAAATTAAACTACCACACTCTCCGACAATAATGCCAAAATTTGACAATGCGTGTTGAATGCACTATAAAATTTACCTGACTCTGCACACTAAAATTTGTAGTTATGGTGAGTTGGGATCGAACCCATAGGGAACGTTTGGTTAATTTCCGTAACAAAATTAATTGATGCACAGAAAATATAAAAAGGGGGTTTTGGGGTTTTAGCTATTTAGAAAATAAAATCAAAGCAAACTATCGAAAACAAATTAAAACAAGTGATCGAAAATGATTAAACTGTCGACTATATGTAAGGTTCAGTTTTAGGTACAATCTCAGGCTAAGCACAATTAAGCATATTTCATCATCCTATCGTCTTTACAACTCTCTTCGGACTATCGATTTGAGACTAATATAATGCTCTCTTAATCTCAATTTGCTCTTAGGTTTTGTTTAATCAAGATACGATCATTAATTAAACCTAAATACTGAATAACCTAGGATACAATCTCTATATTTAATTTGGCAGCTGCATTACGATATGAAAAATGATCAATAAATGCAGTAATCTCACAGGTTCAGGTTATCTAACCTAATTTATGTTGTTCCTAACGATACAGGATCATTAGATGCTAGTCACAAACATCAAAAGTAATAATTATAGATTACATTAAATGTTATAGCAATAGGTTCGAAATAGAACAATCAAAATAATGTATTAAGATCATTCATCCCAAAAATCGATTAAATCAACACCAACAACACAACAATCTGAAAAGAAATTACAACCTTAAAATGATAAAAATAGCTTAACCGTGACTTGGCGTTGATATTTCCAATGAACTAGGTTAGGAAGCTAGCCTACCATCTCCATTTTTATGCTCCAAATGTTAACCCTCTTCTCCATAGTTGCTTTGGTGGTGAAAGAAAGAGTAGAAAACCTAGCGCCTCCACCCTATTTTGTGAAAATTTTTAGGCCCTGGTACTGTTCACGCCCCCTTTTACTGTGCATGTCCTCTTTTTAACGCAGGCGCTGTCATGACCATGAATGGAGTTGAGTGTACCCCTGGATGTATTTTAGTTAAACACATTTTTTGAGTTTACCATTAGATTGCTCAGGTTTTGAAGATGATGAATGTTGATTGATCATGAGTAAAAGCTTGGAATGTTGACTTCTTGCTATGATTTTTTAAAGTCGTTCATCTTTGTTTATAATTTTGTATTCTTGGAACATATGGGAAATGAGTCGATGTTTTTAGTTTGAGCTTAATTTTAATGTTTTGCCTAAGGACGGTCAAAAGCTAAGTGTGGAGAAATTTGATATGTGCCTAATTGATTGTTTAATTATTTGATAACATTTAGCGATTAACAACATGAAATTGCTTAAGATACTCACTTTGACACATATGTGTTTTTAGGCATAATTCAGAAGCAAAGAAGTTAAAGTGAGTCGAAAGTATGATATTTGGGCCATTTTATGGTCCAAGCGTTAGCACTTTTCTCCATAGCTGCTTCGGCAGTGAAAGAACGAGTAGAAAGCCTCGCACCTCCACCCTATTTTGTGCTTTAATTTTTAGTCCCTGGTACTATTCACGCCCCCTGCTTTTACTGTGCTTGTCCGCTTTTTAATGTAAACGCGGTTTGAGATTTGGCATGCTTGCTCCTCCTTATATGTTCCATCGTTTCAACCTTGGCATCCCAGTCTGCTGCTGAGTCATTTTGCTCTTTCTTCCAATAGCCTCTTGCACGTTGTTTTTTGGTCTCCTTGTTACTAACATTCTCTTCCTCTTTTGCTATCGTTTTGCTCAATGTCTGTTGCATTTTCATCACGTTGCATGGGTTGTCTTATGAAATTTCCATGCACAACTTTTGTACTTCTTTGTCGTAAGCAACTTTAATTCACTTTCTTTGTGTTTTCATTTCTTCTCTTCCTCTTGTCTTTATTTGCTCTAATCTTCTTCTTGCTCCAAGAAAAAAGTGACAGTAAATCTTCAAAAAATGGCCCAAATATCGTGCGTTTAACTCACTTTAACTTTTTTGCTTCTAAATTGTACCTAAAATCACATATGAGTCAAAGTGAGTATCCTAAGCATTTCTAAGTCATTAATCACTAAGTGTAGTATATCAAACGAATCAACATTTAAGCACATATCAATTACCCAAAACACAAAAAACTATTTAAAGAACAAAACGTGAAGAGAAAAAGGAAAGCTATTTCGTGTAGCCACACTTGAAACCCTAAAGAGAGAATACCAAGAGAGAGAAAGAAGAAGAAGGAAGAGGAAGATAAAGCTGATTTGACGTGCTTCGTAGATTAGGAGGTTTTTCAACATCGCTGCCTTTCATCGTCTATTCCAAGTTGTTATTTCCTTCTCATTTCGATTTTATTTATACATAAAATTGATATGGATAGTATGATCATAAGATTTGGAATATTGATGTTCTTCTAACTCTCCTTCAGGATTTTATTTTGATTTAATGTTATCTGAGTTGATTTTGTGCTATTTGAACTGAACATTGTGATTTGTTGCATTTCTTGCATAATTCGGTAATAAACTGAGAGGGTGAACTGAATAAAAAAAACGAGATCATATTAATGAGAGTTAGGTGATTCAATAGAACCCATAACTAATCAGAACAATAATTGTGCGGAGAGAGATCTCGTGTAAGACCTAATAGTTATTAGAATGCTTTAGATCTAATTAAGATTGTGAGTCTTTTGTTAATTGAAAGATTAAAAATTTTATAATCCAATTATGGTTTATAAATTAGGGTTTAATGGTTATAACTCAAGAGAGAGTAATCAGCCTAGGATAATCTAGATACGACACCCCATTATCACATAATGGATTAGGTAAGCATTAATGATATGTAAAATCCTCTTTCTCATAATTTGGTTAATTTCTCTTTATTGATTTCCATATTATTTTTGCATTGCTAAAAATTTCATTTCTTTTTGCGTTAATTTCTGAATTACAACTCTTGCCAATCAATTTCTCCAATTTACTTTTCTTGTGAACTTTATTTTCATTATTTCAATTTCCTTATCCTTAGATAACATAGAATTAGATTAGTCCCTCTCCTCATGGGATCGAAACCTCTTATACTATAGTCGCAAATCATGTGCTTACGATATTTGAGGGCTTCTAAATTTTAAAGCTCGAATGACACGATCATTTGGATATATTAACATAGTGTCATGAAGCTCAATACGCTGGCCCTTATAGAGAAAAAAACGACAGCTCGAGTACTCGAGTGTGGATTTTATTGGTCACATTTGTTTAAGGATGCTCAAGTTTTTTAGCACAGTGCAATGACTGTCAACAAGTAGATAACATCTTGAAAAGAGATGAGATGCCCTTACCTGACATTTTAGAAGTTGAAGTCTTTAATGTATGGGGCATCTATTTTATAAAGCCTTTTCAATCTTCCATAGGAAACACATACATTCTAGTGAGGGTGGATTATATATCTCGCTAGGCTAAAGCCAGGGCATCTCTAACTAATGATGGAAAAGTTGTCCAGAAGTTTATCAAAAGCTTATTTAACTGGTTTGGAGTTCTAAGAACTATAATAAGTGACAGAAGAGCGCACTTCTGCAACATATCCTTTGGTTCCCTCCTGAAGAGATATGAAGTCCATAATCAAGTTCCTACTCCTTATCTCCCGTAAATGAGTAGTGTAACACCCCACTTCTACAATGACCCAAACCCGACATCAATGGTGATATCTGAGTCCGTGCTACGTGAGGGTGGTGTGCTAAAGCACTCATTCAGTCAGAAATCGATATATATTTTTTTTGAAATCAATAACATATTTTGTAGAAATTGAAACTTAAATTGGGCCCATAATCATTATAAATGTTAGCCCCGGAATTTTTTTTTGATTAATTAAGCATGATTAGATTAAATTAAGTAAATTGAGTTAGCATTAGTTAAAGTGACATTGATTAATTATGATAGCATTAATGAAGTTAAGTAGCATTTATTAGCATATAGTGTTAATTAGTTTGGTAAGAATTAATGTAATTAAATGTGTTAGTTGGCTTTAAAAAGGTCTAGTGGGCTTGAGGCTTGA
>JAOTAW010000003.1:14424262-14434913 GCA_025629945.1 Erythroxylum savannarum
CGAGAGGTTGCCTTCTCTCCCAAGACCCACTCAATAACAATAGATTCCCAATGATCATCACACCTTTCCACATTCCACTTTTAATAACAGACTCACTATCAATAGAAAATAGACAACTCAGTAGATAAGACAAAGCACTGTAACAACCTGCCACACATGACCCACATACTCTACTAACATTCCCTAACCAAATAACCAATGTTCCCTGACCTCATACGAGCCCATTAATTCGAGCCAGCCCTTTTGTAGCCATGATACTTCTTCCTAGACAAACTTAATTGGAGGCCTATTAGTAGTAGCAAACCTATCATTACTCCCCCCTCAACACCCGTCTTGTCCCCAAGGTGGAAATTAGGAAACAATTCTTGTATCAACAACAGAAGTTCCCAAGTGGCTTCAAAATGAGGAAGATCCTTCCATAACAGCAACACTTCTAAACCCTCAAGTGTCTCACGCATATCTAGAATTTCTTGCAATTCAACCAACCAATCCATATCAGCAATCAGAATTGGAGGGAGAGGCTACACCTGTGAAGTATTTCCCAATGCCTTTTTAAGTTGTAAGATGTGGAAAACAGTGTGTATTGCTGCTGAATCCAGAAGTGCAAGTTTATAGACAACCTTCCCAATACGTTGTACCACTTGATAGGGCCCAAAGTATATCGGAGAAAGTTTTTCATTTGGACACTTGGCTAAAAATTGTTGAAGATAAGGATGTAGAGTCAAGTACACCATCTCACCAATTGAAAACTCAACATCTTTGTGATGCTTATTAGCTGCCGTCGTCATCTTATTTTGAACAACTACCAATTGGTCCTTTAGCTCATTCAACATCAAGTCTCTTACAAGCAACATTTCATCCAACACGGAATTAGTAGTATTGGAATAGGGATACCTGATCAGTGAGGGAGGATCTCTATCATATACAACCTTGAAGGGTGTGGTTTTGATAGAAATATGGAAAGAGTTGTTGTAACAATAATTTGCCCAAGACAACAATCTAGACCATTGCTTACGTTGCTGACTTGCAAAACAGCGTAGGTACGCCTCGAGACACCTCTTTACAAGTTCACTTTGACCATCGGTTTGCGGATGGTAATCCTTACTTTGCCTTAACTGAGTGCACTGCAACCTGAAAAGCTCAGTCTAGAAATTACTCAAGAAAATCCGGTCTCTATCAATCACAATACTCCGTGGAAATCCATGTAATTTCACCACTTGTTTCATAAATTCATCCGCAACCACTTTGGCAGTAAATGGATGCTTGAGAAGGATGAAATGAGCATACTTATTGAGTCGGTCCACCACCAACAAGATCGAATCAAATCCATAGGATTTTGGCAAACCTTTCACAAAATCCATGGTTATGTCCTCCCATATGGTTTGAGGAATTGGAAGGGGTTGAAGCAGACCAGCGGGGGAGAGGATCTCATATTTAGGTTGCTGGCAGATAGGACATTCAGCCACAAAACGCTTTATATCTGCTCCCATACCCTCCCAAAATATCCCTTTGCTCAAGCAAACACTGAAGAGATTTTTGATCAGTTCTAACAATGAAATGACGGCCTAATAAATAGTGGCGCCATTTTTGGATTGCCATAACGATCACCATAAGTTCGTGCTCATACAATGATTTGAAACTTGACCTTCCAACTAAAGCATGGCTGAAGAAAGCCATAGGTTGTCCTCTTTGGCTCAAAATAGCACCTGACCCAATTTCCTATAATCACACACAAACTGCTGATAATACCCTGTTGGCCTGAGGAATCCCCTCAATTCCTTTTGTTTTTTTTTGGCCACTCATCCATAAGTTTGACTTTTTTGAGGTCTGCGGACACTCCCTTCTCGAAAATTACGTGCCCCAAATATGCCAACTCCGTGCGCCCAAAGCAGCACCTTTTCAAGTTTGCAAATAATTTGTGCTTGTCAAAGCCGAGATAAATTAACATGTAAATGCTCAATATGGTCACTCACAGAAGCATTGTAAATTAGAATATCATCGAAGAAAACAAGCACATAGCGCTGAAGTAAACCCTTTAAAATACTGTTCATCATTGCCTGAAATGTCACTGGTGCGTTCGTTAACTCGAACGGCATTACAAGGAACTTGAAGTGACCATCATGCATACAAACGTTGTTTTATGCACATCCTCCAGCTGGACCCAAATTTGGTGTTATTCGGACTTCAAGTCAAGTTTAGTAAAAATTCTTGCCCCATTCAACTCATCAAGCAATTCGTCAATATTTGGGATTGGAAATCTATTATGAACTATTGCTCGATTCAAGGCCCTATAACCCACACAAAATTGCCAACTCCCATCCTTCTTTCAAACCAACAATATCGGGCTCGAAAATGGGCTTACACTTGGCCTAATTACTCCCTCCTCTTGCATCTTAGTCACTAACTTCTCAATTTCGTTTTTCTGAATATGTGGATACCGATAAGGCCACACATTGACTGGTTCTGAACCCTCCTTAAGCACTATCGCTTGTTTATGACCTTTGAATGGGGGTAACTCTTTAGGTTCAGCACTCACGTCATTAAATTCTTCCAACAACTCTCTCAACACAGGCTCAACATCCTCTAGTCTTTCCTTTTGTGGTTTCTAAGTGAAACAACTCCAAACATCAACCCTTCTTTCTCCACTTGCAGTTCTTTCACCATAGTTTTTAGACAGACCATGGCTTTTATCAAGCTAGGATCACCTTTCAAAGTAATTGACTGACCGCCCAATTCAAACGTCATCGTAAGCTTCTTTCAATCATCACGTGTCTCTCCCAATGTTGCTAACCACTTTAGGCCCAAAATGACATCAGTACTTCCTAAAGTTAATGGTAGGAAGTCCTCCACAATTGTTATGTTTTGGAGCTTCAAGACCACACCCTTACACCCATTCCTTTCAACTATTTCTTGGAACCAATGACCACTCCGTATTGTGAAGTCTCGTGAATGGGTAATTGCAAAGCCTCCACAACACTAGTGGAAGTGAAATTATGCGTGGCCCCGCAATCAATTAAAACCACTTCATCAAACCCATGCACTTCTCCTTTCAATTTTAGAGTTTTTGGTTTGGACAATCCACAAAAGAATTCAAGGATAATCCTACTCCTCCTAGCACCTCTGTTTTAGCTGGACCCATCTACTCTATACCATCCCCTCCGTCTTCCTTACTCACTAACAACATATGCAATTCTTTCCTTTTTACATTGATGTCCAATATGCCATTTTTCATTGCAACGATAACAAAGCCCCTGTTCTCTTCGGCTCTAAGCTTCATTGGCCGTAAGATTTTGAAATCGTGGGTACCCATAAGACGGGTTGGTGCTTGTGTTTTTGGTTTTGCAGATGACTTGGGGAGGTTTGGCATTTTGGGTGGGAGTGTTTGAGTTGCTGGTGAAAGGGTTGTAGGGTTTGTTTAGGGTCCATGTGACCGTTTTAACGTCTGATTTGAATAGGATTGAATGGGGCTCTTTGGTGGGTTTGGTGTGTTGGGCAGTGGACAGGACTTGGTTCTTGTGTTCAACCCGACCCTCAGCTTCCATAGTCTCCTTCAGATTACTTGGTTTTAAGACCAGAAGTTTAGCCTGAATTTTCTCATTAAGGCCATTAGCAAATACGACAGACATGATGTTGTTGTCAACCCTTCCAATCGATGCTGCTAAATAGTCAAACTGGGCTCTGTATTCAGCGACTGTTCCGTGTTGTTTGACGGCGAAGAAACGATGGAGTAAGGAACCAACTTGTAATCCGGCGAATCTATGCAATATCTGGGTTTTTAGCTCCTCCCAATTCTCAAAAACCCTATCCCTCTCTTCAAACCTTAAGCTTGTGCCTCACCTTTAAAACAAACACCCACTATCTCAAGCTTCTCTGCCTCTAATAAATGGTTAATGGAAAAATACTTTTCAGCTCTAAAAATCCAGGAATCAACGCCCTCCCATCAAACATTGGCAATTCCAACTTTCGAGGGTGTCGGTCTTTCTCCCAGATATGTTCAGCAATCGCTGTCACCTCCTCTAGTGTCGTCTCTTTCTCGACATTAATGGGTTCCACCACATTTCGTTGGGTGTTATTGGATTCCACACAGTTCGGGTTTTCGGGGGACGGGTTTTGTAGCAAGGTTTCAAGTGAATGTTGATTCTCTTTCATTTGTTGAACCAACAAGGTTACTACAGCTGATAGTCCAGCCACCTCTTTTTTAGGTTCAGGAATTTCTTTGACACATTCTTTAAGTTTTTCAATTTGGGAATCCATTATGATTTTGAGCATGAACTGCTCCGAGATCGAAACAGCTCTGATACCAATTGTTACAGGTCTTATGGGAGAACCAACCCCAAAAATTAGCTTAAAGGATGGGAGAGCTCATAAGCCTATAATCCTCACATCAACCTCTCTTGTTACCGATGTGGGACAATTAGACCATAACAAATATCAACTAATTATCTATAGAAAATCAGCTAATTATCTCTATATTATGGAAATAATCAGCTAATTATCTCTAGCTGATTATTTCCATAATATCAACACTCTCCTCAAGTTGTTGCATAGATATTGATTATGCCCAACTTGCTTACAAAGAACTCAAAATTCTATTTTAGTAGTCCTTTGGTGAAGACATCGACAACTTGTATTGTAGGTAAAAATGGTATGTGAATGAGTCCACTTTCAAGTTTTTCTTTTATAAAATGTCTTTCAATCTCCACATGCTTCGTCTGATCATGTCGAATTGGATTGTTGGCAATACTGATAGCTGCTTGTTATCACAAAACAACTTCATTGGGTGCTCCATTGATTTCTTAAGTTCTTCCATTACTCTTTTAATCCAAATTATTTAACAAATTCCTTAAGCCCCTTCTGCACTACTTCTGGTTACCACACTTTGCTTTTTCCTCTTCCAAGTTACTAGATTTCCCACAAATATATGCAATACCCAAAAGTTGATCTTCTATTAGTAATGCCCAGTCTGCATCAGTGTGGACTTCAACTCTCTTTCACTTTTCTTGAAGAATAATCCTTTCCCTAGAGTCCCCTTTAAGTATCTTAAGATTCTATACACTACTTTCAAGTGTTCTTCATAGGGAGTATGCATAAACTTACTTACCACACTGACAATAAAGGAAATATCTAGTCTGGTGTGAGATAAATAGATTAGCTTTCCTACTAGTCGTTGATATCGACTTGTATCTATTGAAACTCCTTCTTTAACCTTACCCAACTTTGAGTTGATTTCCATAAGAGTATCTGATGGTTTACATCCATTCATTCCAATTTCTTCTAGAAGGGCTAGGATATACTTCTATTAGGAGACTACTATGCCCTTCTTAGATTTAGCAATTTCCATCCCCTAAGAAGTATTTAAGATACCCCATGTCTTTGATTTCAAACTCCTTTGAGAGATTCTTTTTAAGAATTTCAATTTCCTCAAAATCATTGCCAGTGAGGATAATGTCGTTTACATGCACAATTAGAATCACATTCCTTCCTTCTGTAGAACTTTTTATGAATAGAGTATGATTAGACTGCCTCTGAAAGAAATCTTGAGACTTCGTATAAAGATTTTTTTAGTTTGCATATCCTTTTTTCGAAGCTTTCACTAAATCCTGGGGGAGGCTCCATATACACCTCTTCTTGTAAATCTCCATTTAGGAAGACATATTTCACATCCAACTAATGTAGAGTCCAATCGAGATTAACTGCAAGCAACACTCTCACAATATTTAACTTAGCAACAGGTGAAAAATTTTCTGAATAATCTATGCAGGGGTTTGTGTAAACCCATAGGCGAGTCTTATATCTTTCAAGTGATCCATTAGGATTGTAATTTATGGTGATTACCCATTTACATCCAACCAATGTTTTTCCTCTCGGAAGATCAAGTTCCTCTCACATTCTATTTTTCCCCAAAACTCTCATCTCCTTCAGGACTGCATCCCTCCACTCAGGAATATTTAGAGCCCCTTGGTATATTCTTAGGAATGGAAACATTGGATAACTTAGAAGTAAATGCTTGAAATGATGGAGATAGACTTTGATATGATAAGTAGTTATACAAAGGATATTTGTTACAAATTCTAGAATACCTTATTTCATTGGTATCACTAAGGATCAGTATAAGCACTTGGGTAAAAGGTCATGTAGGGGAACAGGAAAAATTCATTTTCAATTGTTTCAAGGAGCCTTGTCCTCTCCATATGGATAACTATATTGTGCTTATTTATTAATACTAAAAGCGTTGTAGGACAAATAGAAGAATGATTAACTAGTAGCTAAAACTAACAAAGTTAGAAATCTAGTTGATATTAAGCTGCTAGAATATCAGATTCCAAGGTTGAATTTAGGCTATAAGAATGTAGAATTTTCAGATTTTGTATGGCTGACAATTTAAGGTTTGATTGCTGGAAATTTAGGTTTAGGATTTCAGGTTTAATATGTCTGGAATATAGGTTTGAGATGGCTAAAATATAGGTTTAAGAGGACTGGAATTTGGGTTAGGGTTGCTGGAATTTTATGAAGAACACAAAGAATAGATAGTAGGAAACTAGGAATCACTCATGGGTCTAAGAATCACTCTTAGGAGAAAGCATCACACTTTCTAGTTGAAAATTCAAAGTTGTAGAAAAATTTCAGATTGTTTCTAATAAGTACTACTAGGATAGCATAACATAATACCACTACTTCATATCTAATAAGGAATCCTAATACAATCTTTGATATCAATTCAATTCCCAATCCTCATCCCACTAAATTAAAAGCTTGTGATTGATTAATCTTTCCTCTTTTATTTCTCTTAAAACTTTTAAGTTCTTTTGCTTCAAGCTGATTTGGTAGGATGTAACCCAGTGGATTCTTCAATGGATTCCAACATCAAACTTGATGCAGACCAGGGAGAACTCTTGAAAGATCTAGGAAATTATAGGGGACTGATTGAGGAATTAAACTATTTTACAATTACAAGGTCGGACATTTCATTCAGTACTAGTGTGGTGAGTCAATTTATGCAATCCCCTGGGACCAACCATTAGAATGCGGCTATTTGAATCTTGAAATACCTCAAGCCCAATCCTGACAAAGGACTCTTATATAAGAACCATGGGCACTGATTAATTCAAGTCTATAGTGATGTTGAGTTCTAGGACTGATCGACGATCTATTACAAGGTATTGCGTGTTTGTTGGTGGCATTTTGATTTCATGAAAAAGCAAGTAGCAAACAGTAGTTTCTTGTTCGAGTGTAGAATCAGAATATAGAACCATGACATATACAACACGAGAATTTGTCTGAGTAAAACATATGTTGCGGGAACTTGGATTTCAACAAACTCAACCTATAGAGCTAATGTGTGATAATCGAGCAGCCATTTACATTGCTTCTAATCCAATTTTTCATGAAAGAATAAAACATATTGAGGTAGACTGTCACTTTGTCAGAGAGGTGCAATAAAAGTGATAAAAACAACTCATGTGAAGTCTGAGGACCAGTTGGCTGATCTATTCACCAAGTCTTTGGTTGGAAGTCATGTAACACAACCGCATAACAAGCTTGGAGCTTATGATATGCTCCAGCTTGACGGGGAGTGTTAGCTATTTTGATTTGATTAAGAGAACTTTTTAGGGTTATGATTGTGATTTGATTGAGAGGTTTTAGTGATTATAATTGTAACTTACCTTATATGGATGACATAATCTAGTATATAAAGGAAGGGGGAGCTGCACATTTCTACAAGCTCATTCAATCCTTCTTTTCAATTCATATCAATTTACTTTCTCAAAAAAGAAATAGGTTGACTATTCTCTGTGCTTTTTTCCAGTTCAGTAAGTTTTGGCCTTCTGCAACAATGTTGAACTGTATAATTTATTAAGGAGTTATTCCTGAAAGAATAGCCATATGGAAAATGTCTTAATTCCATTATCCACGGTAGCTTCAATCATCCTGTTTATAATAACAGGGAATGTCCTGCTGAACTGCGAGAGGCTATTGCAAGCATAATTTTTTCTGCTCCAAGATGTTCAGAAATTCCAGATTTGTTGCAGATCAAGAATTTGCTTACTACCAAATATGGCAAGGAATTTGTCATGACTGCCTCTGAGCTCCGCCCTGACTCTGGTGTCAACCGAACAGTTAATAGGCTGTGATTTGTTTGCTTTTCTTCTGGTGCATTTTTAGCATGGGGATTACATGACTGATTTATTGAGCTGTATTATTTATTCTTAAATGTGCAGATAATTGAAAAACTTTCAGTTAGTGCTCCATCTGCAGCATTAAGGCTCAAGGTATTGAAAGAAATTGCTCAAGAACACAATTTGGAGTGGGACTCCTCGAGCACAGAAGCAGAACTAGGAAAAAAACATGAAGATCTCCTGGTATGCTTGAAAATAATTTTTTATTTTAGTCTGGTACTGGGAAGACCTAATATTTTTTTTCACAAATCGCACTATTGGTACACCTAATAACTCACTCTGGCTTAATTTTAACTTCTTGATCTCCACTGGGTATCAGCAGTATCCTCCAAAACCATAATTCATCAAAAGTGCAAAGCATTGTTTCTGACCTACCAAATTATGTGGGCAGCAACCACGGATCCAACCCTAGTGCTTGCGTGGTGCAACACAGTAGCTTGTATATATCATCATGCATCTTCGGCAATAAGATTTTGAAATGGCTACAAAATTTCAATGATAGTTACCATGTGAGCCGTTTCGAGGATTCTGGGGCGTGGTGAACTTGTGCACTTCCTTCTTCGCCCTCAATCCACCGCTAGAGTCTAATCTCCCTTCTGGTTGCGATCCTTCATGTTACCCAACAACTCGTCTTTCTTTTTCAAGTTGAAATGTTTAGCATTGTTTGGTGCTGTTATGCAAAAAGATCCCCTCTCAGACAAGCAGTTGGAAACTTTAAGCTTTAATCTGCCATTTTAGACCATCATTGTTTTGTCCATTTTGTTACTGATGAAAGGGTTTTTTTATGTCAAACTCCAGAGTGGATCAAAGCAAATTGTCACTGAAGCTGTAGTTTCCCAAGCGCCTATCCAACAGAGTTCTCACAAGTCTTTGGGTTTTGATCGAGAAGGTCACATAGTAGATTTAGATCGTGGACAGGGAACTCAAAATCTTCAAGCCCATAACCCTCCATGTTACAGGTCTTCTATTGATGTTAATGAAATCGAGCAATCAGTTGGACAGGATAATACAGGATCAGTTGTGGATGTGAAACAGGAAGAATCATGGCAATCCTCCGATGTGTTGGAGAGAGCCCGAGCAGCCATTGCTTCTGCTGACCGTGCCACTGTTGCTGCCCGTGCAGCTGCTGAGCTTGTAAATGCTAAATTTGGATCGCTGAAATTAGAAGTAAGGTCTTCTTAGCGATATGTTAATTAACCAAAGATGAGGTCTTGTAATTGTGAGTTTGTTACTTGACAGATGTCTTGCATTCACAGAAAATAGCATGTTATACTGAGGCATAGGACATGGAAGGTTGAGGAGAGATCGTGTGAATTGATATACCTAAAGGCACATGGTTAATACTGTTTCTTTTGTGTGAATAAAGATAAATCAAGAATAATGCAGAATCTTGTCGATTGAAAACAATTCTACAACTAAATATCGGTAAATGGTCAAAAGTCACAAAAAATAAGTAAATTGCAAGGAGTGAAGAACAATATCCAACATTTGTTCAGATTGGCTGAGCGCTTATGCACGTTCCTTTTCTGTTCACTGACTACTTTGTTAATTTTGAGGAGCACATTTATATGCTTAACTAACAATGCATATCAGTTCATTATTACCTCGACTTGCTACAAGAAACTCTGAAGATTCCACAGAGACCCTAGTCTTACTATTTCTTAAAATGATTTAATTTAATTCCTTAATATGAAGAAGGGATTTTGTAAACTTGGTTAATTTTATCATAAAACTTGAGTATTTGTTACAGCAACTAGTTGATGTTTGAATGAATTTACTGAACCTATAGAAAACAAAGAATTTGAACTGGGATTATAAAACAACGATCTTTATTAGATGTGTTGTATTTTTATTGAAAATTATATCGAGTGATGTGCTGTGTTTTGAGCTTATACGGAAACAAGGATAAATCCTATATATGCATCTCAGCAGACAACCCCATCTTACTAGTGAGATTTTTTGTTGGAAAATTAGGACGGAATCAGATCCCAGCATAATGAAATAATTACAAAATTTGGTATTTTGATTTCTCAAAAATTAAGATATAATTAATACATGAATCATAACAAAATATGAATTATAATTCGTATTTTATTTTAAAGGTTGATAATTTTCTTGTCGTATCTCTCAAACTTTTTACGAAATCAGTTTATCTCAACCACTATAGTCTCACAAGTGTCCGGCCTCTTACGGTATCTATAGAATAGGATGAGAGAATTCTGCAACTCTTACAAAGATGGTTAATTAAGAAGTGTTAGCTTCATTAGAGCTTAAACATATTTATAATAAGTTTTAAATAAGAAGTGCTACCTTCATTAGAGCTTAAGCTTATTTATAATAAGTTTTGGACATTTTAGTAATTGAATTGAAATTAAATTCTAATTTCAATTAAATTTTAATTAGAATTACAAGTAATTCTAATTAAATATCAATTATGCCTAAATAAGATTCAATACCTCATATAAATTCTTATT
>JAOTAW010000003.1:14621251-14636230 GCA_025629945.1 Erythroxylum savannarum
CCGGCGGGCTCTGCTTTACCCTATGGGTTGGATCACCAGGCAAGCAAATGCTAAAACTCCGGAGATGTGGAAGGCATTAGGCTGCTCCACTCCTTGCAGAATCTGTCCTGCTGCTTTTGAATGTGCTTTTGTTTATTTTGAAAGACAAAGATTAGGAATTCTGCAAGGTGGCTTCCCTGTAACACCCTTTTCCAAAAAATACCTCTCTCAACATGCCAAGAAATCCTTTTGCTCTTTTATGGAACTTCGTCTAAAGTTTACTGAAGTCTGTCCATGAATTTCACATTGCTCTGATTTCCCTTACCAGTTTTCTGAAAGGTACACTGCAATGCTGCAGAGATGCTCCCTCCCCCTTACCAGAATCTGTGACCTTTGCAAAAAACCCTATGAAATAAGGTTCTCAATCTCAAGTGAAAGCAATTCTTTGAATTCATGATTCCTAATGAAAACAGAGCAAAGAAAATAAAGATAGCTGCTCAAAAGGGGGGGGGGACGTCAATACCATAAAAAATGTTTCAATCAGTGGAAGCTGAAATTTGTTATAAAACCCAATACAAGAAAAGAAAGGTCGTTACTGGGAGAGTCTTGCCTCTTATGATGTTTGATAACATAAGTATACCTATCTCTCCTTACTTTATTGCAATTAGTTGGGAAAACTTCCTAAAATTAGATGAGACAGTATATGATGAGCTAGTCTGGGCATTCTACACACACATGAGAAAGGAAGTAATTGATGGAAAGCTAGTCATAGTCTCATGGGTATGTGAAAGTGAAATTCTAATTTTTGATGAGATTTTAGGAGATATACTAGAGATAACTCCTATAGGGAGAATTGATTTTCCTTGTCATAAATGGGATGTCAATGATCTGGATTTAGGAGAAGTTGTTAAATCCATCTGCCTTAATGCTAAAAATACCCAAGATGGGAGACCTTGGACCAGGCAATTTGACTTACTGTCACGATGTCTTACATTGTTATCAGCTACTTCTATTTTCCCCAAGAGTAGTTCTATTGAAATGTGTAGTTTGCTTGACACTTATGTAGTGTCTAATTTGTTGAAAGGAAACAAAATGAATCTCCCTGCAATGATCTTAGGGTTTATGGTGGATAAAGGGAATCATAATAATACAATTGGTTGTCTACTATATGGGATGTTACTCACTAAGATTTTCCACCATTATAGAGTACCTTTTGCAAACTTGAGTTGGTATAAGCCGGCTAAGTTTCATCCTTCTATTCCATACCAATTTGGATATAAATTGCAAAACAATGTCTGGGTGGAAAAGAAATCTGAAAGAGAAGCAAAAATCCTAGGTTCTGCTCCAGATCAACGAGCTAATTTTCCTCCTCAGGATGAAAAAAGTGCAAGCATCCAACAATTGCTAAAGAACATTCAAAACAATCAAGAAAAAATGAAAGAGCAGATAGATAATATGCAAATTCATCTTTTTAATATACAAATTCTGCTCAGAAAAATCTCTAAATCCCTCCATTAATTCTGTTGCATTTTTACATGGCTCATTCATACTTATGATATTATCGTGCATATCAATATATTATTTCACCTCCTCCCCATTTCTTTATTTTTTGTTTTTGATAATGACAAAGGGGGGAGCTTATGTGGACATTTTTTTTGGGCATATATATGATATGATTTCTCGATGCTAACTTGATTATATATGTGATTGAATCTACTGTGAAAATCTGTGATACATAATTGATAGGCTCCTTTCTTAAGAAACAAGCTCCTTCTAATTTTTTCTGAGCTCATAAAAGTCTTAAGTATCTTTCGAAATCATTCATTATCTTTTTGAATTTTGAAAAATATATCTATTATTGCTTGTCATCATCAAAAAGGGGGAGATTGTTAACTCAAGGTTCATATTTAACGATTTTAATGATAACCTTATAATATTTTAAAATTTAAATTGGATTTATTTCCTTAAATATAAACAACGATATACTTCTTAAAACGAAATAAAATCATGGGATAATTGCTTTCCTTCTTACAGGAACCTTCTTTATGAACTTACCTTATTAAAAATGGTTTATCCAAAGGATCCTGCTTAATATAAAAGTCATATATTAGCTGCGTGATTACTGGAAGATTTTTGACAAAAATGACATCAAAATTATTCAGAATTAAATCCATCCAGTTGACTAAGGATGCAAGTGAAGTACGACTAGTTGAAAGAAAAGTCAACTTAAGAAAGAGCAACTGCTTTTCTGAATTGAGATCATACTTTCAAAATACAACTATAACATAAATTCTTTTGAAAGTGATATCATTGTAAAATCTCTTGTGCTTTAGAAAGTAAAAATATTTTTGAAAGAGATGAGTGTAGCTCATATCGAGCAAACTTCATTTTCTGTTGAGAGCTTGTAGAGTTTAGCTAAATACTACTAGTTGAGAAGGTTGGAGAGCCTTAAAAAATATTAACTTATGAGTTTGGAAAGGCTCGTCAAACTGCTACTTATTTTTATAGTGAAATACTCAAGTTGGATACTTGGGGACTGAACGTAGGCTTGGGTTGTAAGCCGAACCAGTATAAATCGACTGCGTCCTTCTCTCTCTTATCTTAACTTTTACATTTCTTTATTATATTGTATGTATGTGTTTATTTCAGCAAGAGGTTTCTTCATTGTTATAATAGGCTCCTTTCATTTTCAACTTGCTAAAGGTTCCTTTCATTTTAACATGCGCCTTCTGTTTTAAATTGTTTTTAACATAACTTTTCATTTAGCAGGCTCCTTGTCGTTTAAAAAGTTTTATCATCTAACAGGCTCCTTTTGTTTAAACAGGATTCTATCACACAATAGGCTCCTATCATTTCCTTTTGAACTAAAAAAATTTGCAAAAAAAATTTATACACACAATTCAGCCCCCTTTTACATGTGTTTGCTTTATCATACGCATGGTTCATATTGCATCCAAGTACTACCGACTGAATTATCCCAGGATGATTTATAAGTAGCATCAAAGTACAGTAATTCTCACACAAGATACCTTGATAATCTCATATCTAAGGATCAATTATATAAATATCAATATAAGGAAATCCACATATATATAAGTAATATTCCATTTGAGATTTTCATAGTCAGGTCAGTTCAGTGACTTATGCTCTAATAATTACCCACACATTAGTTTAAGTATCCTCATACTTTAATTTATGAGATCAATTATTTTCTTCTTAAAAAAATATAATGTATGCTAGTCTTACCGTTTCAACAATATCTCGTTTTGATGAAACTTGAACCAGAAACATTTAGGAACAATACGTAAATATAAATTGAATCTCATAATTATGATCTCTTCATAATTTCATTTACGCTGTAATTATTCTAAAGATTTTATCTTTAATATTAAAACATCAAATGTAATTCAATTAATACACAAAGATAAAGAATTCTTTTTCATTAATTAAATAATAATATCATACATTAAATTGTTTCCAACCGATTGGTTGCAAAGGCACAAACTAACATACTTTGAATAGGAGATGAACTTCAAGATGTGTTCATCCTTTTCCCAGGGACGCCAGTTGTGTTACAAAGTTTTGAGATATCTCTTAATTGCCTAGAACCTTTTCGTTTCGATGTTTAGTCTTCTTTCTTCTTTTTTCCGCTTTGTCAATGTGTGAATATAAATATGAGATCGAGATAGTATGGCAAAAGCGCAAAGCTTTCAACACCTTTTGTTACCCACATAATTTGTGACAAAAGCACAAATACTCCAACATCTCAACATAGATACTACAAGAATGCAAGAAGAATGAAGAACAAAAGAAACATATGCTTGTGTCTGTAGGAGTGTCGAAGAGAGAAGTTTGCGATAGCTGTTTCAACAGAGACACAAATGACTTAAACAAAGCCTAAACCACGTGGAGATCAAAGTGCACCAACATGTTAGAATTGTTAAAGCTCAAAGCACAGTCGTTTAGTAGTTTATATCATTAATACATTATCAAGTGAATATAGCAGAGCTACAAAACGCAACATACAACAAGCATAAAATGCAGCAGCCATAACACAATACGCACAACATATGAAGGCTTATTAAAGCTCACGTGGAAGGCACATAAGGGATGCCTAATTCAAGAGACAATCAGTCGAAAGCCATCTTCTTCAATTTTCAACAGCTATAAAAGGAAACTCAAGCATCAGACATAATAGACACATTGCACATAAATATTTCAATCTTCAATTGTTCATTGTATTCAGTTGTGAGAGTGAGAAAATCAGAAGGAAAAAAATAGTCAGAGAGTGCTAGAGTGCTGACCTTGGGTACTGAGGATTTTTTAGACTCTTTTTGCAGGTGTTCAAGTGGAACACTCAAATCTCTGTATTATCTTCTTCTGTACTTTTTCACATAGTGAATTCCTTCACCACTATCAAGTGGGAACCTTGGATGTAGATAGTTCTTGACTATCGAACCAAGTAAAATCTGTCTCTTTACTTTTCTGCAATCTTATTACATCTGCAAAATTGAGAAAGTTTATCAGTCTTGGTTATTAAAGATAACATGATTATTAAAGATAACAAGAAATCAGTAGAAAACCCAACATCATACAAATATTCTTATCAATAATGCTGAATATACAGCTCTAAGAACTAGCTAACAAATGTGTGTCTTGAGCAGATTTAAGTAACTGTGTACACTCAATGCTACAGTTGCCAGCTGTTCATTAGGTTGACTTTTTGTAGCTCTTCTTCTTTGAGCTTAAAATTTGGAGAATTCTCAATATAAGCATATCGGTTTCTTTCCTTCTTGAATTATGAATTTGGCTGATTTCGATAATTCTCAATCTTTGCGCCAAAACTCATCACAGCAGCAATTATTTAACCATGATCTGTCACACTTTCTGGAACCATAAGCTGACGTTCATGCTGCATAGGTAGTCCAAAAACTTTGGTTATCAGGGGTAATGGCTCCATCAACTATATTTGTAACCTTATAGTAGAGAAGTTCTCATTCAATCCTCTCACGGAATGTTATTATCTATTCATGTTGGAAATGTGCATGTCTAATTTTTTAGGGTCTTTTTTTGTTTGGTTGTACTTCTATTTTTTTATTATAATTTTTTATTTCTTTTTAAAAAATAGAAACATGTTTAGTTGAAATTTATAATATAAAAATTGAAATAAAAAATATGTTTAATTGAAATTTGTAATAAAAAATTAAAATATGTTTAATTTTAACTTTTTATTTTTATTTTTATAATTATACTCTTATATTAATAATTTTAATATAATACGATATATTTTTAAATTAATTAATTATTATTATAGTTAAAATTTAAATATATAAAAATTAAATATAATTAAAAATTACACTCTTCTCCCTGCATTTTCCTGTACAAAGCATCAATCTTCTCAATTGCTCGCAGTTTCCCGTACGCATTTAAGACTAAAGCAATCACATCAGAGTCAGGGAAGTATCCAGCCCCTCTCATCTTCTCAAAAGCCTCAAAGGCAATTGCATGTTTTTTGTTCCTAGAGAAAAGATCAATCATGCGTCCGAAGAAAGATATAGCCTTAACTTCTCCGGCATCAAAAGCCTGACGAAAAATGCAAGCGGCGTCCTCATCCAGCCAGCCCTGACAAGAATTATAATAGCAATCTCCCTATTAATATTGACTGGACGTTTGGGCTTGTGAGCACGATCAACAACGCCTGCCTGTTAGCTGGCGAGATTTATGTAGATCCCATGATTGTAGAGATATTTATTTATTTCCTTGTATAAATTATTGTCTTACTAAAATAGGAGTCTAGATTTTTTCTTGTTTCCTGTATATATACTCTTCGTAGACGTTAATACAAGAGAGCATTCTTAGAACAAAAACCTTTTTTCTTCTTTGCCATGTTCAACACTGTCAGCTCATAAGCATCAATCTTGACCTCCGAAATTCTAACTTTTGAAATAGCATTGCCTAAACGATGGTAATAATTTATAGAATTTACATTCCGTTAGTGAATACGAAGAAGAGAAAGGTGATGGATATGTTTACGTTTCAACGTAAATAATAACAATATTTATTAAGTAACGGATTAGAAAACATATATAAGTAGATAAGAAGACAAATTTAGAAATTATATATGGAATAAAACACAAAAAATGGAAAAAAAAAACACAGAGATTAAGAAGGTGGTGAAAATGATAAAATTTTCATTGATTTTTACGTGTAGAGACTTTTTATTTCAAATGACAAAAATAACTCAAAAGCAAATTCAAGCAATGAAAATAAATAAGAAACTAAGTATAATTGGAGAAGTAGTAGAAGAGGCTGAAGACGTAAAAGATACTATAGTTGGTGTAGGAAAACTCGTTTCTTTAAAATATAAAACCTATTTTAAAAATATACAAAAATACTTTTTTTACGTTTTTAAAAAATTGTTGTTATTTTTTATTTTTAATGGGGAGAAAAACGAAAATAATTTCAAGGAAACAACTTTGTAGGACTTTTTTCTTTTTTTTCGAAAACGACGACAAATAAAAACCAAAAACAAAACACCCCTTTGGAACTTAAATGAAGATAACGTCGTGAAAATGATATATTTTTTTTGTTTTTGTTTTTGGTAAGATTGTGAAAATGATTTTGACATCTCAGAATAATTTTCTTTGCCGGACTGGTGCTTATGAATGGGCCTCCGCGTGAACGATTAGCCGAGACATCCCTCTATGGGCTTCACATATACCGATATACGTGTTTGTCCTTTGTAGCAAGCATCTGTCGTTGGTTGCCAGCACCTGATTGGTATGTTTCATGATTTTCGAAATCTTAATTGTATTGAAGTTATTTGAGGATAAACTTTCTTACTTTTTCATGAATAATTTCAATTTGTTATAGTGAGATTCTTTAAAGTTCTGCACACGATTATACAAAGAGTCATTTAGGGACAAGGAGATGGTTGCTTTGGACAATTTTATTGACTCTTTGTATAATGAACAACGATGGGGATTTTGCTACTACATTTACATTAACATATACGCCAATATGTATTCAGTAAGAGGTATTCTCGTGCTATGATTCGGACTTCTTACAAAATATTTGTGTATCCATCGAACTCGATGGTTGATCCTTCGAAATATAAGTCAATTCCTTATCTCCCCAAGAATAATCAAAAGCATCGCCATCTTTCATATTTATCTTTCTTGGGTTTTTCCGTACTTGAGCTTTAAAAACTAATATTTGACTCAATTAGAAGTATTTACTATTTACCAACTAATACGAACATTATTGAACTAGGAAAGAATATACTGTAACTCACTTTTTGATTAATAAAAGAAACAACTATAAAGTTATTTATATGATTCGATTTTTGTAACAATTCAAGACTACGTTAAGCAAATAGTTACATTTTTATTTTTAAATAACCAATCCTTAAAATGCGCAAATGCATACCACGAGTTGGGGACGTATAAATTACTCATATTTTCATAACCTTTTTGTATGATTTTCTCCCACTCAATTTCATAATTTCGATATTAAGACTCAAATTCTAAATAATGTTTACATCTTGTTTGATAAGTTCCGTAACCACTGATCCTAATTCATAAAGAGAACAAATATTTGCTTAACAATATGTAAGCAACCCATATATTCTTCTTTTCATTTTAAATTGTCCAACTTGAAGTTTTTTTTTATTTGTATTCCTATTTTTTTAAAAAGTTAAAGAAATATTTTATTACCTTAGCAAAAGCTATTACAAAAATCCTTACAAAGAATCATATTATCTGCAACAAAATTAAACTAGCTATTTAGTGCACAAATTAACAACAGTTACAACACTTAACTATAATAGATAACATTATAACAACCAGTTCACCTTAAGTTCTTAGCTAACTAAACTTTGTTTGTTATTAGTGATGATAACCGCTCGGACCCAATTCACAATTTGCTCTACAAGTTGTTAATTACTTACTGTCAAGCCCTTATAGATTCTCCTATTTCGTTCTCTACAAATCAAGAATTTTATGTATTACTTAGTATATTCGTTAACTCATATAATCCACAAGGACTTTTTGTTAGTGAATAATCGCCAAATCCTCTTAAAGAGCAGTACTTTATGCATATGAGCAATGGGAATGATCCTAAGACCTCCTAGCTTCTTGGGGATAGTTATATCACACCATTTTACCTTGGACTGCTTACCATTCTCAGTTTTACCAAACCACAGAAAAGGTTTTAAGATCCTATCCATTTCCTTGATCACCTTCTCAGAAGATCCTATCCATTTCCTTGATCACCTTCTCAGATAAAGTTCTCAAGATAATTACATTATAGTCGGAGCTTGAGTCATTGACTTTATAATGAATTTAGTAATTCATCTTTAATACTAGGAACTATATTTTGAAGAGTTACATATGTCCGCGTAAATGCGTTATCTAACTTAAGAAGAAAATAAAGGAATTTAATCCATAGCAAGGAAATTTATAGTTTTCCGTTTTAGTGCAAGAAAATTGGAAAACCGTCGGTAGCGCTTCCTGATGAACGTGATCAAGGATTTGATAACAAAATCAATTCCTTATTTTTACATAACAAAGTGATATATCAATTTGAGAAATAATGAACGGATCATTCTTTGAAGAATTACTTAATACCTATTTGAAAAACAAAAGATGAAGCTAAATTCGATAATCATTCCCCAATAGTGTGCAGGGAAGTTTTCTGCACTAGGGACTTACACTTACCTGGAGTCCAAGAATTTTGGGTGGCAACAGCTGTAAATATAGACAATTACAGCCCTCAAACTGTGAGTAAAGTATTGTGCCTCAATTACGCTGACGACTCGCGGCACTCCGTTTCCCAAAGTAAAGCTGCAAACTGATAAACAACTAATTCCATCACGCGCTACAATCGTCCGTGTGGTAATGTCCTCGTGAAATGGGCAGGATGTAATTAATGTATCCGCTTACCAAAGCAGTTGAGATCTGATAGTGGGAAAGAAACGTGATCGTGCGAATGGGGATAGTTCTCCTCACCACTGAAACATGGCATGATATGCACGATATATTAGAACATATGGATGGTCATGCACCATGAATGTTTATGGTTTAACTAACCAAGGACAGCCAGCTCAGCAGCGACTTTCCTGGTATGTATGTAGCATCTGTTATGTTATGTAAATTTGTACGTATGTATATATATATTTGAACGAATGAAGATTGGAGTATACTCGTTAAGGTAATAATTAGTTTACCTTTTTCTATTTCTTTAATGCTCCATTTTGTTGGTGGTGGGGTGAACAAAGCATAAGAATAAAAAGAGTGAGTGACAGAAGGTATTACCAGTAACTGACTGGCTATTTATCTATAATAATAATGTCATGTTTGTATCGAGATCTTCGTCTGCGCTCTGCATCTGATGCCGTTGGTTTTCAATTTTTAATTTGGATGAAAACTACCCCTTCAAATCCTCTCTCTTTAAAATAATGTACCTGTTTTGTCTCTATGCATCCCATCTATTCATTTATGTGAGGACAAGATAGGTACACCATTTTTTAGATAGAGGATCAGCCCCCGAAAACTACTAAGCCATCTTTATGTCATGTCAGGAGCGGTTTAAAAAAAATCCTGGCCTCAGATATGTAATCGCTAATTTGATCACCGTCGTACGATAGTAGGCTCGCGTGTGCTTCCGCCCCCCTGTATCTAGTCGTTTCTCAATCTCACGCCTTTGGTTGTCATTTTTGTGTTTTCGCAAGGAAGCTTAGAGCTTTGTTGTTGTTGTTCTTCTTCTTCTGTGTTTTGAGGCGTGGATTTATGACGGATGGTTTTGATCATTTGGGTGTTATTGCGGCTCTGCGGCTCAGGCTTTCAACTTATTCCTTGACCAAATCTATTACTTCTGTTTGTGCTCTCTGCTCTTACTCTCTCTGTTTTCTTATCTACTGGGTACAGCAGAGGTTGAATATCCCTTCCTCTGCTGTTTCGATGAATTTGAAGCAAAAAAGGTGAATACCCTTTTCGTTCTCTTCCTTTTCAGTTAAGCGTATGGGATGATTGGTTTGGGTACTAAATAAAGGTTTTGGGTTTTTGTTTTTGCAGGACTCCTTTTGTTGTCGAGTTGCTTTGGGGGTTTTCACATAAAGAGATTATTCCTTTAGAGGAGATCTCACTTGATATCATCCCGATAATCTGTCCTGTTCTTTTTTTATCCCCCGTAGTGTTTAAAATTTTGGTAGTTTTATTTAAGTAGAAATTCTGTTCCAGACCTAGAAGTTCTGGAGGAAGAGTTTTAAGTTTTAACCAAAACATCAAGCTTTAATGTCGGGGTTGACAAAACAACTTTTGAATACTAAACCCCGCAAAAAAAACCATCGATTATAAAACGGCAGCCTGTCTTGAGGACTCCAAGATGAGAAAAATCCGCGTGATTTATAACGATCCTTATGCAACTGACTCATATTCGAGTGATGATGAATCGGTCACAACTGATAAGAAACCGCTGAAAACCAAACGGTTTGTACGAGAAATTATTCTACCTTTTGTTGTCTTACCACAGTTGAAAACCATCGCGGCTGAATCTTCCTCTCAGGGCAGTAATAGAAGTTTTGGCAAAAAGCCCCACAAAAGGAGAAGGGTTTTGCCTAGAACCTCTGGTAAAAATACAACTGTCGTAGCAAAAACAGCGAAGCCTGTTGGTGTGCGACAAAGGAAGTGGGGTAAATGGGCAGCTGAGATAAGAAATCCTGTGACCAAAGTGCGGACTTGGTTGGGCACTTACAACACTCTCGAAGAGGCGGCTAAAGCCTACGAGACAAAGAAGCGAGAGTACGAGGCTATGGCTGGTTTGGAGAAGAGCCGGAACATATTAGAGAACAAAATGACTACCGACTCCCTTCGTGTGTCTTCTAATGACACTGATAGTGCTTTGTCTCATACTTCACCGTTTTGGGACGAAATGAAGGGAGAAGATGTTTTCAATGCGAATGCTGTTTCAAATCTTGAAATTCCCGAATTGGGTTTTATCGATGAGGCACTGGTACATTCTCAACCAGTTACCTTTGGTAGCCTCATTGGGAGGCATGCGGATGATTATTGTGCTATTGATGGTCTTGATTTTTGCGGGTTGGATGGTGAATCAAGCGAGCTTACGGATTATGACTTCGAATTCGGGAATGAAGAATTTGCTTATTTTCATCAACCTCTCAATATTGCGTGCCAGTAAGTTTTGCAGTTAGGGTTAGGGTATTTATTAAGTTATAGCAAAAGAGAGATCCCAGCTCCAGGGGATTGGTTTTTGTGGGTTTGTTGTTCGGTCCTTTGGGTTTTATGGTGCTGTAAGAGCCGTCCAGGGGATTGGTTTTGGTGAGTTCAATTATACAGATATATATATTCTTTAGTCCTTGGTTTTCTTGGCCAAGGGAATGGTTTTTGTGAGTTTAATTATATATATATGTTTTTTAGTCTGGGTTGGTTTTCTTGCCCTCAAATCCTCTGCCAGAGTATTTAAGTCATCTATTTAAGTGGAAACTATGCCATAATATCTAAGCCATCTATTTAAGCTAACCCATCCTCTGGCACATGTTAGGGCTAGAGTATTTGGAGAACTGATCCTCTATCCCAAAAATGGTGTATCTATCCTGTCTTAATGCGTCCCACCTATTCATTTATGTGGTACCTATCTTGTCCTAATATATCCCACCCATTTATTTATGTGAAAACCTGTGCCAGAATATCTAAGCCATCTATTAGTTGACACTTAAATGGATGGCTTGGATACTCTGGCACAGGTTAGGGCCAGAATACTTGGGGAACTGATCCTCTGTCTCAAAAATGGTGTACCTATCATGTCTAAATGCATCCCACCCATCTATTTATGTGGTACCTACCATGTCCCAATATATCCCACCCATCTATTTATGTGGTACCTAGCATGTCTCAATACATCCTACCCATTTATTTATGTGGGTTAGGGCCAGAGTACTTAGGGAACTGATCTTCTGTCCCAAAAATGGTGTACCTATCTTGTCCCAATGTATCTCATCCATTCATTTATGTGGTACCTACCATGTCTTAATGCATTCCACCCATCTATTTTATGAGGGTGGGATGCATTAGGACATGGTAGGTACACCATTTTTGAGACAGAAGATTTGAAGGGGAGTACCTGAGCCAAAACATCAGCTCCCTGAAAGTTGTTATGAATTCCATGTCTCTTGTTCACTATATATTTTTATTTCTTTTGGTGCCCTCAACTATTTAATTGTAGTTACAATCCACATTTATTGTCCATCAAATTGTGAAAAATTTACCATCATCACAGACAATTGCATTGCTTATCCACCTCACCTATCATGGTCGTGGCTGTGACAATCTGGGAACTTAATGTGTAGTCAAGTCATTGAGACTACACATTAACATATAAATATGTATATATGTTAAATACGTATTTATTGGGTGAACATTTTCAGTTTTAACTCAAGATGATTATTGTTTATCATGCCTAACGATTTAGCCCGTCATTGAGAGCAGAGCTGATAGAATTCTAGTCTTAGAACACTAGAGATTTTAGTATTAATTTAGTACAACCGTAATGTATATAGTTCATTACAGTATAATAGCAGTAGTTCTTCCTTAAACCAGAGCAGAATCGTTCCTCAGCAGGCGTGTGTACCCTACTGTCACAATTTTTCTCACTTCTCTTCTGCCTATCCTTCCTCTCTCTCTCCCCTACCAAATATTGTCCTCCCCAGGTACATTTCGTTAACTAACTACTTTGCCACCTCAGCTAATACTAACTGCCCTCCTGCACTACCCTCCTGCCCATTGTTCTTTCTTTTAGAATACGCCTTCCACACTACTGGTTTATTCTATCTCCTATTGTCCTTCTCAATGTCTATGTCATCCTCTCCCTTACATGTTCAATCATTGCGTCCTCCTAAAAAAGCAGCCTTGTCTCAAGGTTGAAGTGAGGAAATTGGCTGCGAATCACAACTTTATCCTCCCAAGTTGCTTGCTCCATGGACTGCCCTTTCCACTTGAACAACCATTGTTGTATTGAATCCCCAAATGCCATAACTGTTCTGCTGGCCAGCACACATTCAGGTTCCACCAAATCATCCAATTCAACTTCCATACCTTTTGGTAACGCAACTTCCACAGAATAATTGCCCACTGCCTTCTTTAATTGGGAGACATGGAATATTGGATGAGCTCTAGATGTAGGAGGGAGTTTGAGTTTGTAAGCCACTGCTCCCAATTTGTCCAAATTTTGAAAAGGGCCAAAATACCTTGCTACTAACTTTTGGTTGATGCGTCTGGTCACGGTGAGCTGTCTATGAGGGCGTAGTTTCAGGAAAACCCACTCCCCGACTTGAAAAGATTGAGGAGTACGTTTTTATCATCATACTTCTTCATTTGCTCTTGAGCTCTATGCAAATGGTATTTCAGCTGGTTTAAGGCTTCATCCCTAGCCACTTCCTTAGCTTTTGTTTCCCCTTGCAAATACCGCACAAGTGTAGGAGGCTTCCTCCTGTACACTACTTCAAATGGTTTTGAGCCCGTGGAGATATGGAAAGTGGTGTTATATCACAATTCAGCCCATGAGATCCAATAGTGTAGCACCCCACTCCCGCAAGACTCGAACCCGACATCGACAGTGATATCCGAGTCCGTGCCCCACGAGGGTGGTGTGCTAAGGCACTCACTCAATCAAAATCTATATATATATTTTTTTGAACATAAAACAATGTATGCAGAAGTCCAATTTCAAATAGGGCATGAGCCCTCTTCAATCATATAATAGAATTTACAAAATTCCCGTATGGCCAATTGGGCCCTTTTCACAATTACAAACACTTCAGTCATTTCAAAACATAAGTTTATACAAAAGTTGTGGAATATAAGATTCAGTACAAAATTAAAGACACGCTATGCAGACGCGAACTGATCCCGACCTCTATGCTTCACTTGAATGCTGTAGGGATACTCCCGTTGGCCTAACGGGGTATTCTTCTGAGTCCTGAAAAATATTGGCAAATTTTGGGTGAGTTTTGCGAACTCAGTGAGTGACCATCATCGATGGCTCACCCTAATCATGTAATATATAATTCACATTTCACATTATTTCACATCCTGCATTCAATTTCACACTTCATATTCAAAACACTTAATCATTCATATTATGCATATGCAGTGCACATGAGACTCACTTTCCATTTGTTACTTTGTTGTGACCGACTGCCTTTTTCATAAGCCCATATCCCTTAGTGGATATCGAGCTGGGTCAGATAATGTCCCATATCCCTTAGTGGATATCGGGTACATTTACAACTAAACCTGAGGCTCTTATCACATATCGAGCTTTATTTTTCATGCATTCATGAAATGGAATGCATCAATCACCTATGATCATTCAGTCACTTTCACATGTCATTGGACCTTAGTCCGGCATTTAACAATCAAATTATGTATCACATATTTCATTCACACATCACATTTATAACATCGTCCAGTGTTCAATTCATACAAAAATTCAAACAAAACAAACATTGAAATGAGACCATCTAGGTCTACTCACAGTGCACTGCAAAATAGCAGTTACTTCCAAATTCTGGATACGCCTGTATGCAGATGTTTAACCTGCACATCATAATTTTTCCAATACATAATTCATATCTGTTACAAAACTCATTTATGCCTAAATAGTTATATGGCTATGTATAATGCATATTCAATGAAAATCCGAGGTATATGTTCTAGATCACATAATATGCTCATTCCCATTTTAAAATTCATATATGTCTCATTAAACTTAGACTTACACTTCATTTGTATATGATCATTCTAAATTCTCCTTTCAATCTTTACCCTTTGCATGTGTCTAGCGTATTCATAAGCATACACCTCAAGAACACTTGGTTACTTTATATCATAACTTAATTTCTCGTCATCTCTTTTCTAACCTCATATTATCTCATAATATCCAATTCCCATTCATAGTTTAGCAATTCAAACATATACACACTTA
>JAOTAW010000003.1:14641602-14652781 GCA_025629945.1 Erythroxylum savannarum
AGAAATAAAATCTTTCCAACACTTTTCTCCTTTTCAAGTTCTAAGGCGATGACTTTTCCTTTAATTATTTTACCTTTTCAGAATCATTTTTGAGCAACATATTTTCCAAATTGGCTATTCTTTCTTCCAGTACTTACCTTTTTATAGACCTTTTGCTTATACTCAACTTTGATAGACATATTCTTGGTCGTCAGATTCTTATTCATTGACTCCAATGATTTAATCTTACTCTTCAGAGATGCATCATTGCTCTTGAACTTCTCAACTTCTTTGAAATATTTACTAGTAAACCTTTTGTACTGATCATACAATTCATGAAATGCATTTTCAATTCATCAACTTCAATATCAGAGTCAGAATAGTATACCTCATTATCTCCTGATTCAGCCATGAAGCAGACGTTGCTAACTTCCTCAAGTTCATCTTCTTCAAAGCTTTCAAAATCCTCATCAGACTAAGCTGCAATCATAGCTTGCTTTCTAGGTTTCTTGTTCTTTTATTATTATTATTTTGAAGAAGAGGACATTCAAGTCTAGTGTGCCTAGGCTTCTTGTAGTGGTAGCATATGATTTGTGTATTGCTACTGTTGTTGTTGCCTTTTGATAAGGGCCTGCTGTTTCCATTTTTTTTTGTTTCCTTCTCTTTTCTTTGTTAACTTCTTCTTGTAGAAGTGTGCGTATTTTTTGACCATGAAATTGAATTTAGTATCTCCATCTATCTGCAACTCACTGTCACTTTCATCACAGTTTGATTCGTCAGTTTCTTTTAGTATCATTCCTTTTTTGTAGGAGGATCCTTCATCTTGCCTAAGCTCGGTTTCATGGATCATCAGATTTCCTCGTAACTAGTCGAGTGAAATAGTGTCTAGATCTTTTGTAGTTTATAGACCTGTCACCTTAAGTCTCCATTCCTTTGGTAGTGACCTTAGGATCTTCATTATGAACTCATCATTGGGATATATTTTTCCCAGATTCTTCAAGGCGGTGATGATGTTGTTGAAGCGTTCGAAGAATTCTTCTATGGCCTCCCCCTGTTTCATGTCAATAGTTTCGTATTGATGTACCAAAAGACTTATTCTATGTTTCTTTACCTTATTCGTCCCTTCAAAGGTAACTTGAAGATTTGTCCCATATTTCTTTTGCTGTGGAGCAGTAGGACATCTTTTCATATTCTTCTGGATGCAACATATATATCAGGTGATGTTTTGCCTTAGCATTTAGTTGTGCATTTTTCCTGTTAGCATTAGTCCATACTTCTACGTTATCGAAAGTGGGAATTGTAGCTCCAACTTTAATCACTTGCCATACTTCGATATCTACAGATTGAAGATATATGGTCATTCTCTCTTTCCAGTATGAGTAGTTGTTTCCATTGAAGTAAGTAGGCTTTGAGACGGATTGCCCTTCAGAACTTCTTAAGGTGTTTGCCAAATCTATCACATGCTATAAAACACAATAAATGTGAAACCTTGCTTTGATACTAAATGATAAAGCAAACACACGCAAGAGTGAGGGGAATTATGTGTATAATTTTTTTTCATAAGTTATTTTAGTTCAAAAGGAAATGACAGGAGCCTATTTATAAATACAGTAGGAGCCTGTTGTGCGATAGGATCCTGTTAAATTGAAAGGAGCTTGTTAAATGATAAAACCTTTTAAATGACAGGAGTCTGCTAAACTAAAAGTCTTGTTAAAAACAATTTAAAATAGAAGGCGTCTGTTAAAATGAAAGGAACTTTTAGCAAGTTAAAAACAGAAGGAGCTTTCTATAACAGTAAAGGAGCCTCTTGCTGAAATAAACACACACACACACAATATAACGTGGAAATATAAAAGTTAAGAGAAGAGAGAGAAGGACGTAGTCGATTTGTATTGGTTTGGCTTACAACCCAAGCCTACGTCCAGTCCCCAAGTATCCAATTTGAGTATTTCACTATAAAAACAAGTAGTAATTTGACGAGCTTCTCCAAGCTCAAAAGTTAATATTTTTTCAAGGTTTTCCAGCCTTCGAAACTAGTAGTATTTAGCTAGCTTCTACAAGCTCTCAACAAAAAATGAAGTTTGCTTGAAATGAGCTACACTCATCTCTCTAAAAAATATTTTCACTTTCTAAAGCACAAGAGATTTTATAATGATATCCCTTTCAAAAGAATTTATGTTATAGTTGTATTTCGAAAATTTAATCTCAATTCGCAAAAGCAGTTGCTCTTCCTTAAGTAGGCTTTTCTTTCAACTAGCCATTACTTCACTTGCATTCTTAGTCAACTGGATGGATTAAATTCCGAATAACTTCGATGTCATCTTTGCCAAAAATCTTCCAATAATCACGCAGCTAATATATGACCTTCATAATAAGTATGATCCTTTCGGATAAATCATTTTTTAGTAAGGTAAGTTAATAAAGAAGGTTCCTACAAGAAGGAAAACAATTATTCCATGATTTTATTTTCTTTTAAGAATTATCCCATTGTTTATATGTAAGGAAATAAATCCAATTTGAATTTTGAAATATTATAAGATTATCATCAAAATCATTAAATATGAACTTTGAGTTAACAGTTTAGATAACTGAGTAAGTCAATAAAGGATTCGTCATTCTAAAGTAATTAGAGAGAATATTTTACTTTTATTGATTAGTAGTGATTTATGAAATTATCTAGCTATAGTAAATTGACATTTAAAAAGGAATTTTCAATTTTCAATTATAAATTATTAATTAGTAAGAACGAACATGATTGAAAGAAAATAGTAGACACTATATCCATACTCTGTCCAATTAGAATATTGAATGACGAAAGAATTAAATTATACATCATAATCATATATAGACAAATTAAGTCAAACTACTTTGACAGTCTTGATATTTGAATGGTCATGATATGTTGCAAGCCGTCAATTTTGATATATGATTATACATTTTCTAATAGGAGAATTAAAGATGAATTAAAAGAAGTTTTAATTTATCTTATCTTAATTATAAATTAGAATTAGAATTTATAATCATTGTCAATATAGTATTAACGTAATTGGAGAGCAACTTGTAAAGAAAAAAATCAATTTTAATTAAGTTAGACTTAATTATAAAGCTTATAAAATTTTAAGGACATTTTATTATAATTAAATGAATTATAACGACTTTAATTATAATTCATTTAATTTTGACTTTAATTATAATTTAAGAAAATTTAATTTTAATAAAAATAAAAAACCCTAATGTTTTTTTTTCCTATAAATAGAAATAAGTACCAAGGAACTAACTTATTCCTCTCAAAGTGTTAAAGTCGTTTTTGTAGATATCATCAAAAGTTAAACAAGTGAACAAACCACAATTGACAAATAAGCAAAAAGTTCCAAAAAAGTTCCAAAGGAATATCGACACGAGTAATACAATTCCTTACCAATCTATTTATGTTTTATTATTCAAATTATTCAATTATAAAGACCTGAACGAAAATCGTAAAAACTTTTATTTTCTGGTACGTACGTGATTTCGATCACTGTTGATTTTCAATAAAGTACTCTACTAAAGGAACTTAAAACTAGGTCAACAATCAAGACGGCGAAAGACAAATCAAATCAGTAATTGCAAACAAAGCAAACTCCCGATCCCTATTTAATCCTCAAAGACTGAGACCCATCTTCCAGGACATGGCAAAGTTTTTCCCCACTGGAATATCCAATCCCTTTACTTCTACCATTACACTCGTCTTCTTATCCTCCGGATTATGCAGGTACTTATGCTCCAAAGTGCTGATCTCCGTCTTTGAAGCAGTGGTCACAGGCTCCCCATCAATCTCAAGATTAGTTGGATGTCCACTTCCACCCAATCCTAACACAGTTATCTTTTCAATGGTCCAACCATTGTCCAAAGCAAACTTGCCATCCTCAACCTTAGACCACACCTTTACAGTTCGGTGATTAACAGTTGCGTAGAAGTGAACATAAGTTGAGTATCCATTGCCAAGTTTCATCTCTGCAAGCTCATCATCATCAAGGAAAAGAGTTCCTTTAGCTTCACCATTGCTTGCCCCTGCTGGGAAGGTAACTATGAGGCTAAAAGGTGTCATTCTAGCAACCTTAGATAGCATTCCACCTTGCTGCATAGGTAAGATGGTATTTTGATACAGATGCACATTAATCACATGTAGAGGTGCATCCAATGTTACATATTTTCCCTCCTTTGATTCAATGGCCTGAGTCATATCGAACATACTATACCAAGTACCAG
Organism: Erythroxylum savannarum; assembly: GCA_025629945.1. Taxonomy (NCBI): domain Eukaryota; kingdom Viridiplantae; phylum Streptophyta; class Magnoliopsida; order Malpighiales; family Erythroxylaceae; genus Erythroxylum; species Erythroxylum savannarum. Next base: position 14,645,830 of record JAOTAW010000003.1, read on the forward strand.
GAGGAAACAGCGCTGTAACTTCTGATTTACCTTGCTCAAGCACTGGAGATACCATCAGACTGCTCCCTAGCAAGAACTGCGTGCTCACTCCATAACAATCAGTGTAATCTAGGAACGAGAAGAAAAGAGGTCTGGCAATTGGGGCTCCACTGATGTGGGCCTCATAGTTCAACGTATACAGATATGGAAGAAGCTTATATCTCATTCCAAGAGCATTTCTAGCAGACTCAGCCACTGATTCCCATATATAAAGCTCTTGGCTTGGGGAGTAATAGTTGGCATGATCCCTTGAGAATGGATAGAATGCGCCAAGTTCAATCCAACGGTTGCAAATCTCTTCTGTTGGTTGAGGATAAAATCCACATATATCTGACCCAACCATTGGTACCCCAAATATACCGAAGTTTAGCATAGTAGATATGGAATACTTTAAATTCTCCCAAGTGCCCTGATTGTCACCAGTCCAATGAGCAGCATATTTGCCTGATCCAACATACGTGGAACGTGTTAAAATAAATGGTCGTTTGCCCTGAATCCCCTGAAGGCCCTTGTGTGTGGCAATGGTGTGAGAGAATCCGTAAAGACTATGAGCATCATACTCCAGAACACCATTGTAGTGAACTGCACTGGTGGCTATGGTTTTATACCCTATCGGCACCTGCTGTCCTGATGCGTTTATCTTGTATGGTGGATCATCCCATCTTGTCTTTGTTATGTTTTTGCAATCCAAGCAACAGATCCAGCCAGGTCCAGTCCCAGTTGGACATTTCTTCCCCATTGGGATCTTGCACAGTCCAGAACAGAAATTTGAAGCTTCATTCATGTCAATCCATAGGCCATTAATAGGAACAAGTTCGTGGAAGCGACGAATTTCATCACCATACCAATCAACTGTTTTGGGATTGAGAAAGTCAGGAAAGTTGACAGCCCCTGGCCAGACTTGGGCAAGGTAGGGCTCACCCTCATACTTGATAAACACGTCATTAGCAATGCCTCTTTGATGTACACCATAAGAAGAATTCACAGCGATCCCAGGATCGACAATGACAACATATTTCATGCCAATGCTATGAATTTTCTCAAGGAAAGGCAAAAGCTTATCACGAGGGTAGTTAGTAGGGTTAAGAGTGAAGTCCTTCTTGCCATCCATATGATCGTCGTCATTCCAAATGACATCGAGTGGGATCTGAGCTTTCTTGTAATTCTCTACAACATCTTCAATCACAGAGAGATTATGGTAACCCCATCTGCATTGGTGGAACCCTGTAAAATCATATCATAACTGCATGAGATTAACTGCCTTTGGTTTCCATAATTTGGAGATGAAACAGGGTATCTATGGCACAAGGGCATCCAAAATTTCAGTATCACTTGCTCTCAAATGAATTTCAAAGTTCTCAGTAACATAAACTGTAAAAAACTTAAATATAATTCTTTCCCAAGATTACATGCATGAAATTGTTAGTCCTGAATACTATAAAGATAGCAGAGGATGAGATTGCTTCCCATTTTGTTACTGTTCTTTTTTTTTCCTCTTTTTTTCTGGTGGATTATACGGAAAGAAAATAAGCCAGATTCTTTCTGTTCCTTTTGAGTAGCATAGCACTATCAGTGAATACTTGATTCTGCTATATATGCTGACAGGGCTGGAGACTTGGCCTCGTGTTAGTGCCATATGGACCTTGCCATTACCAGTCCAATGACACTATAACACTAATGGCTATTTCCATTTCCAAAATCCACTGAGTTGACTCGCCCTAGTTAGATTCATTATTAGACACATCAAAACTTATCTGGGAGAAACCTTATTCTTAGCCTAAATAAAGTTTACAGTACAAATTTGACAATCAAAATTGTTCATAATTAAGACATTTTCTAACACAAATGTACTGAAACATTATAAAACGATGATTGTGATAAAGAAAGACCACTTGGCTGTACAGGTTACGCCACTCCTTTGTTTCAGTTCATGAGCATGCAAAATCATAAAACACTTCTGTGTCATAAAGAGGGTGCATGTCAATGAAACAGCATATTTATAAATTCACGATTACCTAGCCTACAGCTACCAACCAAAAAGAGGCAGAAAAGGTGTTGAACATAACTTTGAAATATCTAATTAAATTCTGAACTGAAATAACTTATCCTCAATTTGGAAATGGAAATGGAGCAGGTAATCTCGAGGAAGTAGAACAACAATATCTACTAAAATCCACGTTGTACGGTTCATGAGAAATAGAGGGTTTTATGATATATAGAAAAGAACCAAAATTTGGCCAGTCATAGCCAGCAAAATCTAGATTTTCACAAGCCAACATCAACTGTGACAAATTTTCAGAAAATTTGTGTCTATTCACGTGTGTGTTGAGACTTTTTAAGGTTAAACCAGCAAGCAAGCAGAAATTTTAGATTGTATTGTAGAGAAAGATTTGAGCTTTATCATATATGTCCAATAGTCCTAACACGGATACATAGTACCTAAATCTTGTCTCAACTGCCACAACACAAGCGAACACCGTTTCATCAAAATATAGTAACCACACAAACATAAGGTTGTCTCTTAACCTATTGGCATTGTTATAGGACCAATATAAACGTGGAAGAATAGGGGAAACTATAAAAGAATGGGCACAGCGATCCACATGGGGGCAGGGAGGCTTAAGAAAATAATTGTCTTAGTGATGTATGCATTAGAGATTGGAGACAAATTCATTGCAACGTTTTGGGGAAGTGAAGAAAAACATTTTAGGCTGAGACCAATGTCCTACTATTTACACCTTTAATTTTTTTTTGGTAAATTTATATCCTAGTAGGAATAACGACATCCCTATCCCGATTCTGGTGCACATGTATTGGGAATGGCTATTATAAAAGAACTTTGTTTCTATTGGGTCTAAAAAGTCCACATAATTCAGCAGTTTCTTTAATAAAACACACTTCTCTTCTGTGATGACTTCAAATCTATCATTTTCTTAAAAGTTAAAACTCTTCTTATCAGAATCTTGTCCAACAAATTTTAAGACAGAGACCAACAAGAAAGCAAATTTGACTAAATAACAATCCTGAAACAGAGAAAAGAGGTGAAGAACGTAATCATTACCGAAAGCCCAGTAAGGCATCGGAGCTGGTCGTCCTATCAACTCGGTGTACTGTTCAACAACATCCAGAGGTGTTGGACCGGAGAAGAAGTAAAAGTCCAGAACACCCCCAATAACCTTGTACGTCAGAGAAGTCCCTCTATAGAACACATCCATGCCATTGCTGTTCAACAACAGAACTGCGTGAGCATAGGCTTTCCCATCCACATTCCGAAGATCCATGTACATCGGATGTGAGCCGTACAAGTCTGTGTTAAGGTTAATGGCTGAGGCATCAGTAGTATACAAAGTGTATGGATCTCCAGGATATAGTTTGATTCCATGAGGCTGTGTGTTCTCTCCTAGACCATACAATGAAGCATCTTTTGGCAATTGCGTGGATATTTCCAAGTATTGGTCTTTAAACACCATTTCACCAAAATCAGTTGACCCCCTAGAGCTAGAATTGAAAAGGGTCTGCCCATCTGATTTTCTCTTCACTGCAAAGCTAAATGGGTCAGCTGTGTAGCTAAATAGCAGCTCAGAGCCCGAGAATTCTTGAACCTTCAGTGGGTTCTTTCCCAATCTCCCTATAGCTTGCTTCTTTAAAGGCGCCTTCTCTCTTGGCAAGAGATTGTATGGAACTTCCCATCTCTGCTTCGTTGCATCAGTTATGTGAACCCTTAAACGATTTTGAGTTTCTTGCCTGCAAAAGTTCAACAAAGACAGCTCCATTTTAGTGTTTTAACTTCTGGATTTCACCATAATATGCAACAAAATGCAAACAAGACAAGACATTTACTTGACATAGAGCTGCAATAGTGAGATATCAGCACCGTAGACATTGTTCTTCTGCTTAACTTGGAGGTGACCCAGTAAGCCACCATCAGAGGTCTTTTCCGTGGAGATGAGACGGTAACCTTGGCCAATGTTAGAGGCTGTGGCACGCTGGATCGAGGATAGAAGCAAAAGAGTGAGGCAGAGAGAAGCTAATAGAGTAGAAGAACAAGAAGACATTATAAGCCTTTGGTCAATTGGGAAGAAAGAGACTGCTAACAAGTATTGAGCTTGCGGTGAAGTATTAATGTATTTATATATGCAAATGTTGATCAAAAGATATTAACGCAATATGATTGTATCGATTATGAGCATAGAAGGCTTAAATTAAGGGAAGTGGAGAAATGTCATCCGGTGCATGCGAGGTGTCATGAGGCCATCTCTGCCAAGTGATGATGATGGTACATGGGTCCGCTTATACAGTCTATCTTTTGCTTATCTCTTTGTGTTTTTTTTTTGGACAATCGTTGTCTTCCACTTCTAGACTTTGATTGATAGAATATATCTGCTACGCTTTGATTGATACCACATCAAGAATATCTCGTGTAAAAAAGCGTCAGATGGATTACCGCCTCGTGTGCTCTCTCTAATTGTTATTGAATTTGTATGTATTTCTATGAAGCACTATTTAAATAGTGATTTATTAACAAGTAAAGGTATTGTGCATAAGACTGTAGAACATGAACTTTATGTTCAGTTATAATATCTGATTAACTGTTACAAACACAACCCGTAAATCCTATTCAAAATTGTTAAATATTAGTAAAAGACAACCCACACCAATTACACCAAGGTGAAATGAACAAAAACTTAAGAAACCGATGGACGCTCAGTTAATTTAAAGTAATCGTGAAATTAGATAAATAGAACTATACTTAATTTACTATTCATTTATGTTTGATTAAGCAATTAGAGACTTTGTATAAGCTCATCAACTTACGAATAAATAGTTGTGTCTTTTACAAAAACTGTTTGAAACAACGTAAATAAAGATCTTTTATATACCTTTCTTAATGTACAAGTCTTTTAAAATGTCAGAGAAATCTAATATTTGTCATACTTAAATAGGCACAAAAGATTTAATAACTTTTTATTGCAACTTTATTAAGTCTTCGACTCACATCTCTTAAGTATCCATTCACACTAACTTCAATCTATTTAATTACATCATTTATTAGACCACTTTTATTATCTTATATTGGATTAAATTTTATTTTATCCTTAATTTAAAAATAACAACTAATAAATTTATAATATAAAATAATTCAAAATTCTTGGACAAATATTAATTTTCATATCTATAATAAAAAATAAAAGATAAAAGAATAAAACTAAGTTGTTCACTCCTATTAGACTTTCAAAATTAGAAAATATCAAAAATATGTCAAATGTGATACAAATCTAATATAATTGCATATATCTAATAACTTTATTAATATGAATGACAATGGAATGTGAAAAACAACAATAGTACCTAAATAATTTATAATATGTCATATTTCGTTTGTTGATTTTAATTTCTCTAAACTTTATGCTAAATTGTAATAGAAAATATGCTCTCTCACTATATGCTAAATTACATTAGATAAAATATTTCTGAGATTAAAAAACCTATACCTCACTATTCTCATTAACTTGTAAATTTATCAATATACTTAAATGTGCTAGGAGACATATTATCTAGGTTAAACTATAAATATGCCTAATGACCTATAACATGCTTAAGATTGACACAAATCTTAAGACTTTTACTAGTATTATGACAATGTAAAATAATTTGTATAATTGAGGATAAAATGACAATCATCAATATATAAAAACAATGTAGTCATAATACAACAGAAGAAAATTGTATCTACAATAAATATACAGTTATCTTTAACTAATAATGCTAAAGGGCTTCAAAATACGTATACTACAATATCTATCTAAAATAGTAGGAAAATGTCCTTTACTCAAAAGATCAACCAACATATACTCATTTAGAACATGCTCAACATTAACGTCACATTTTGTACAAGTTCCTTTATAGTCAAATATTTGGACTTTCGAATACTTAGACCTTGTGATATTATCACAATATTACTTAATAAGTCTAGTAACTAAATTAAGACAATCCAAAAATTAAATTTCTTAATTAAACTGAATGTGAAGTAGTCCCATAATGTATAACAAACACAATGTGCATATTATAAGAGCTTACAAGTATCTTCTTGACACTTTTTTTATGAAACAACTACACTTACTTACAGAAAATAATGAAGACTTTCTGGCATTTGGATATTTAACAAAGTCATAATAAATTATATTTAACAAGTTAGAATCTATGTACCTAATCAAATTTAATTTCCTAATTTTCATGTATGTCAACATAATATCATTTGTCCTTTAAAGATATTTCAAGCTTATTTAAATGCCTTCAAGAGGTTTATATAAGGATTATATAAATATCTACCTAATAGTTCAACAACAAATGCAATGTTTAATCTAATATAGATATGAGGATATATCATGTTACCAATTATTAGAATAAGGAACATTTTATGGCCTCTGTTTCAACATCATTCTTAAGACACTATATCAAAGATGATTTTTCTTTTAGAGAGAATGGTGTTGCACATATAATTTTTTTTATATATTAAACCTTTTTAGCACACACTTAATATATGCTCATTGAAAGAAACCTAACAAGTTTTAAGATCTATCCAAATATCAAGGAAGAAAGATATTTACCAAGATCTTTCATGTCAAAATACTTGATAATAAGTGCTTAATCTAAGGCAATATGGCTAAGTCATTTGATGCAATCAAGATATCATCTACATACAAAAGTAGAAAAATGACCTTGCTTATCCTAACCTTGTAGTATAAATATCTTTCAACTTTATTTTCCACAAAATCAAATAAGATAATTATCTCATTAAATTTCAAATACCACTGATGAAAAACTTGTTTCAATTTGAGTAATTATTTTCACAATTTACAAACCAAATGACTCTTTTCATCTTCTTAAAACCTTTAAGTTGTATATTAATTTT
>JAOTAW010000003.1:14788558-14799842 GCA_025629945.1 Erythroxylum savannarum
AAGTCCCAGCAATCCTCCGTGTCATGACCGATATCTCTATGGAAGCGGCAATATAAATCAGGGTCCCTCTTCTTGAGAGGAGTCTTCAACTTATTGGGTTCTCGGAGGGGTTCCCCATCTGCTCTCATGGCTGCCAATACTTCCGTATATCTCCCGTTGAGCGGGGTGAAGGATTCTCGTCTTTGTCCCTGTCGATCAGTCTACTTTTTCCAGCTCGACTGATCCTTCTATCGCTTTTGTGAATCATCTGCTCTGCTACTCGGCCCGCAGTTGTCTGCTCTACGTTTTGTGTTTTTCAACACTTCCTCGAGCTGGATATACTTGTCTGCCCAATTTCTTATCTCTTGAATAGACTTGGGCTGATCGAGGGCCAATGACTTCTTAAACTCTTCATCCCTTGTGTTTCTCATAAGTGCCGCCAACATGGATGAGCAAGTGAGGTCAGGGACTTCAACAACTTCATTATTAAACCGAGTGATGAATTCCCGCAAACTTTCGTTCCTTTCTTGGGTCAACTGCATCACTTCCAAGGCAGTCTTCTGTGGCCCTTTACTTATAGCAAATTGATTGAGGAATAGCAGCTTAAAATCCTCAAAGCAAGTGATGCAACAAGGGGGTAGACTATTGAACCATCGCCGAGCTCCTTCTTGAAAGGCGGTACAGAATGCCTTACATTGAATGACATCTGGAACGCAATGTAGGTTCATCATTGACTGAAAGTGCTGCAGATAGTCCAGGAGATCGGTCTTTCCAGTATATTTTTCAGGCGTCGGTATTTTGGTACCGACCGCAGGGAGGCTATCTAGGATCGCCGGGATGAAAGGAGAGCTGTATTGTGTTGATGGATGAGCCAGACGGGGATTTATGGCCATATTGATTCGATCGTCCACGATTTTTTCTAGGGCTTCAGCAGAATGATGATCGGCCATCACACCAATCTGTCGAGCGGGTGTCTGCTGTTGTTCCTGCTGAGACTGTAGAATTTGGCGAATCAATAGATCAGCCGCTTCCTCTATCTGTCTTCGGGTGAGGGAGGTTTGTTGGGGTGCAGGAGTATTTGCGTCTAGTGGGCGCTGGGAGTTTGGATGCGAATTGTTCTCGGCGTTGTCCTCCAGAGCTACGCTCTATTCTTCTTGATCTAGGTTCTGAGTTGGTGGTTGATCGTTCGGGTCCAAAGATTGTGTATGGAAATCATGATGTGGTGGCGGAAGAGTGCCAGACAATTGCAAACCTATTCGTTGCAGTGCAAGTGCCGCGACTGCGGCTATATCAGGGTTGGCTGCTGCCGCCTGACTGATCTGAGTGTTTCTGAACGTGGTGCCCTGACGCCGGGCCCCACGGTGAGTGCCAACTGGTTCGATCTGATTCTGATGGGGCTGGACGTTACTATTTGGATCCATAAAGTTGGTAGATTTCGGCTCTAAGATACCTGCAAAACAATAAAGACACACCGGGGGTTGACTTCCGGTAGGCCCCTCTGACGCTCAAGTCAGTCTTTTTGTAAGGGTTTCGGTGGCTAAGAATAAAGAAAATATGAGGGTTGTAAAGTCGTACCTGTATCATGGCCAAATAGTACCTTATATATGAAATAGCTTGCTAGGTCTAGGTCTTTACGTAGGTCTTTATGTTTGCATGGAGGATTATCACCTACGACTGGGCTGTCGATACCTGGGCCTGAGATTGGACCTTATATGGCCGACCCAACCACTTATAATGTAACTTTATAAGTTATGAGATGACTGTCGATGTAGAGATAAAGCTTGAATTAAAAGTTATATTATGAAAAAAAAAAGTGTTTTAAATACTTAAGTTCTATCATCCAAAGTATCTTAGAGATTGATAAAAATATAAAATTCATCATCATTTTATATTTTTATAAATATAAAAATATAAATATAACTATAACTATAAATTATTTAAAATATAATTATAACTATAAATTATTTATTAATATTTGCCTATTAATTCTGAATTATTAATTTATTAAATAACTTTTAAAATAAATTTGACAATTTATTCAGATGAGTGGACTATTTTAAACATAACTATGCTTTTCTCTAGTAATAGAATTTGTAATTCTTATTATTCCTGTGTATCGCAAATTATAAATAATAATACGTAAATTATATATTATAAATAAATTATTTAATGAATTAGTGAATCTGAAATAAATAATAGATTTGATTAAAATAAGTTAAATGTATTTTCACCTTTAATTAATTATTTTAAAATTAAAATGAGTTATAATATTTTTAAAATACTACTCAATCTTTCAATATTCTAAATTAAAAGTTTGTTTAAAGAATTTGCTTTGACATTTAAATCACTTTTTAAAGAATTTTAAAAGAAGTATAATTTCTTGCAAATACCATTTGGACCTTCTATTTCACTCTTTTTGTGTCAACTCCCTTTCACACATTCTCATCCACTCATTTTACAATAAATTAATAAAATGTGTAGACGAGAACGAGCAAAAGAGTTTTATTACACATAAAGTGAAACAGAAGATTTGTCCCCAAAATACTGCCGGTCCTTCGCAAGTTGTTAGTAATCGTATGACTTTGAGAGTTGTGTCACTTGTCAAAGCAAATAATGAATACCCATTACTTATTTGTTGTTCGTTGAGTTCATCTGCCGTTGATTCAAATAAATGTTTTGTGGACCTCCGATTTTAACTGATAAAGATTTCTCAAAGTTTGAGAGAGATTTGCAATCAACTTCGTACTGTTCTTTATTTTGGTGGTGACAATCGACCAATTAACTTATTTGAAAACGTATTAAAGATAGCTTTTCAACGATAAAAAAGGTGTACTTTAATGAACAAGTGGTACATTTAATGCGTTATTATTCATTACAAAAAATGATACAAAAGAAGGAAAGAAAATTAATAAAATAATAATTTTTTTGTCAAAATTAGAAGAAGAAAAGCAAACCTTTTTATAACTTTGCTTCTTATAAAAATATTTATTATTTAAATTATTAATGATATTATTAATATATTTTTTATTTTATTAAATAATTTTTATGTGATTAACTACCTTAAAATGTGTATAATGATTTAACTCAATTTTACTTGAAATTATATTACAATAATTCAAAGAAAATATAATTAATCCTTTAAAATAATGTGAATATTTTAGAATGAATAGAAAAAAGAGAACTTTGTATTCTTTACACGCAATTAAATAAGAATAAATTTAAAGTAAATATATTATCAGATTAATCTTAATAATGTGAGAAATAAAGGAGTAAATTTACTTTTGATTTTCTTTAGAAAACAATGACCTTTTCTCTATGTAAAATAATGTAAAAAAGACTTTAGATCTGTTACCTTAGATCAACTAAAATAGATTAATCGACAACTTCAAACATTGTTTATTTCTACTCTTTGGTGAGTAGCTTGCATTTGGTGAGTAAAACAATCAAGTTTAGAATCAATCCGTCAAAGGGATACATACCATATCTGACGATGAATGCTCTTTCGAGCATTCCAACTTAGCAGCCTAATGCTCTTCATAAGTTTTAGAGTACAACAAGATGTTTCGTCAACAGGATTTGAAAGCATTGTACCATAAGAACTTATGTCAACGGCACGATATATGGGTTAGAGATAACCCTTGGTTAATCATTACTGCATCTCTCTAGTAGAGGAAAGTCCACTAGAGACTTATGACTTTGATACCAACGAGGCAACTCCTGGTCAGAGGGCTCAGGGAATACCAGATCTAGTGCTTAGAAACAAATCGTCTATCGGAGATTAGGGAAAACAAAGCAAGATTGGAGTGTAAGTTCCAAGTATGTTGGTCGAGATACACAAGCCTTTTCTCTCTACAAGCTCAAAATCTCAAGGCTTGCTTCTTAGGAACCTTACACCTCCAATCTCTCCCCATTTTAATGATCTTAAACAGGATCTATGGTCTAAAACTTTCTGATATACAATATCCTAATAAAGAGGCAAGTGTAGAGCATACTTGTCTTTCTGTATGAACAAGATTACATTATTCAAAAATCAAGCTTTCAGGAGAGGGAGAACTTAAAGAGAAGCCATATAATGAAAACACACAATATTTTTCATTGGTAAGATTCCCTAGATACAATCTTTCACACAACCTTAAAAAAGCAATTAGTAAAAAGTGGAAAACATATGGATCCCAAATATTCCTAAGGGATAAGAAAGAATCTTTAAAGAGGATGTGGACCTCAAAGATTCTTTTACAAGATAAGAACAAATAACTTAAAGAGGAGCGGAGAGAGAATGTGGGTCACTACTGTCATTGTCACAATCATTGTCAGATTTGTCTGTCAGCTCCATGTCATCATCAAGCTATTCTATAGTGTGGATGAAGTGGGTCTCTACCAGGTTGGGGGCCATAGGCTTGGACCATTTTGAAATGGGCCAGAAAAGATAGTGGACTTATTGGAAGGGCTGGATGGTGCGATACTTTTTTTGGGAGGATATGACGGCTCTCCAACCATAGTGTTAAACCCAAGAAAGGTAAACTAGTCCATAGAAGTTCAACATCTATCAGAAGGAGATATGGGCTCTGGAAGAGCAAAATCTCTTGGATAGGGACCTTGAGAAGTACATGTCGTAGATAGGATTGTCTAAGGATGTTGGTCGAGACGATCCAAGAAGGAATGCAATTCAGTTATCACGTGAGTATGATTGGTATCCAATCAACAATGGTATACCAATACTGAACATGATTTAGAGTGCATAGATAACCAGATAACCAGAAGTGCTGAAGCAGTAGGGGCGATGGATGATTAAGATTGCATAGGCCTTGTGATCTGTCAAGGGAGTATCTCATCTAAAGACAGTTCAAACACTTCAGACGGTTCAACTACTGCAGATGATTGTTCAGAGATGCTAGAATGCTCAGAGGGGCATTCTTCATCAGATGTCTCAGGAATAGATGCAAAGACTGGTGTTATTCATTCTTCTTTAGTCAAGTATAAATGCTAGTGCAAGAGCTACTAAGTTAGAATGCTCAGAGGGGCATTTATTGTCAGATATGGTAGAAACGGATGCTGATGTAAGAGTTGTTATGAACTCTGTCTGAGGAGCTTTATCTTTCCTGGTAGATTGAGAAGGTTGTGGTTTTAGAGAAGAGGATGGAGTGTGGATCTGTAAAGGTTCATTTCATGGATCAGTTAATTTAGGGTAGAGATCAACATGTTTTGTGTATGAAGTTGATGGCTCATGAGGCTTTTTAAGTTTAAGTTTTGATTTGGTCGATCTAGGTTTAATAGTGGTAGGATAGACATACTGCACGATCAAATAATAGTTAAACTTGAATATCTTTTCATAATCAACTTCTTTAGGGTATGTTGGTTAAGAATAGATTGGTAGGATGGGATAAGTCGGTGAAGGATAGGTAGGTTGGTTAATTGGAAAGGATGTAGGATAAATTCCATAAACAATCTTAGACCGTTCTTTCTGTATGTCAGCTTCCATTCTTTGAAGAATCTCTTTCACCTTTTTTAATTCTTGCTCTTTGGTAGTAAAATCAAGGTCAAAATACTGAGTATGGATATAGTGTCAAAAAATGACATCAAATTAGGTTATTTGAGCTTTACAATATTTATATAGTTTCTAGATCTCTGCAAAAACTGTATCAACTAGTTGATAAGTAGCTTCCGTTCGTTGAGTTAAACCATCAAATTTGAAATGTTGAACCGGCCAAATGCTGGTGGTGTTCTTACTGTAGCATGACCCAACACCCCACTTGTATAATTCTCACCGTCGACACGTTGCTTTGTGAAAAATATAATAATAGCATGCCGATTATTTCTCTTATCGAATTACGGTCATTTTTATAAATTTATATTAAGAAAAAGTACCCACCGTCGGTGAGTGTGAGTGTGACCGCTTTAAAGTATCACTAATTTGATGGCATCAATTTTTTTCTAAAAAATGTTTTCGGACCGTACGCAATCTGATTAAAGGGTTTCCAGCACACAACGTGCTGGTTCATTATGGTGCGGACGTTCGCTCCTGATCATATCTACAAATGTCCCCGTGAACAGTGAAGTCCACGGAATTGAATTGCTGTGGATAGCTACGAACCGTCGATACACCTTGATTCTTGTGATGCTTTTTAAACCTCCACACGTTGGCCCTCTCTTGGAAGATATTATTATATCGAACACGACGGAGCTAGACTGCTCCGGGTTTTGAGTTGACGGAACGATTGATAAAAGGAGCGTCTCACACGTGAGTTTATGTTTACGGAGATAAAAATTTAGTCGGCTTATTCTAGATTAAAAAATCTTGAGCAATTATTTATAAACCCATATTTCGTAAAAAATATCTGATAGCCTTTCAGTTATTACATTAAACTAAAATCGATTTTTATTTGGTTTACTAAGGTATAAAAATCTTTATTATTCAACGTAAAATTTTTGTGTTGAATACGTGGAAACGTACAGGTGAAGGCAAGTTGACGAAGAAGTTGATTTTAGACTTTAGAGGCTTTTAGTGGGAGACGTTGAACCCAGGAACGCGGCAACTTCGGACCTGTTTATAAATGTGAATTTAATACTAGTCCATGTCGATGTTAGAAAGGCGCCCACGGGTTGAGTTGGTCATCGGCGATTTGCTTCTGGAAGCGGCTAGGCTTTAGGTCTTTCAATTTTAACATTTATTAAATGATGGCAAAAAGACATGGCTACAATAATGTTTAATGATCATGGGACTTGTGTGAAACGTGGTGGGGTCCACAGAGAGCTGGGATTGTTTTGATGGAAAATGAAGAACTGGCCAACTTTGGGTTGTCTCGAATTGCAACAGCGGGGATGGATGGAGGGGTAATGAAAATGAAGGTTATTGGATCTGGTTTTCCACCACTGTTTTTATTTTTTCAAATTTTCTTTTATATTTCAATGGCAATGGGTGGTTGAGGACAGGAAGTGGGCTCCTGTGTTTTCTTATGACGCATATTTATATCCCAAGATACCTCTGAACTAGGCGTTGTTGTTTCACGTGATGAGCTTCGATTTTGATAACGACCTCTACATATTATACTTTTCTTATTATTAGCTACCAAATTATTCCTATCTTTTTTTTTTTTATAAGATACACGATTTCGGTTAAATTTTAGAACATATGTTGGTGCTAAGCCTTTTTCAATGTTTATTTTTCTGATGGTTGGTCTGATGCCATCAGAAATGATGATATCTAAACCACGTGCTATGCTGCATCATAACAGGAGAGGGGTTTTATATCTTCTAAACGATGTCAGAGTACTTACTCTACCCGCCAGAAAAGGCAACGCACTGCTTGCATCCCACACTTATTTGCCGACCTGGAATCTTGATAGGGTGTATCTGTTTTCCTAGCGTTTATCAAACGTCGTTTTCATCTTTAAAACGACATATTAAAACTATTTCTCTCGCCTTTCATTTTAATCTGTGACTACGGTTGGACAGACTAGTATAACATAGTATGGTTGGGTTTCAGATCCCATCTTGGTCCACTTTCTGGTGGGAAAGTGGGGAGATATTTTGCCAGAAAAGAGCGGTGAGTCCCATGGGACAATTAATTATTGGGAATTTTGGAAGTTGGGTAAGGAAGCGTAAGCTACTAAATGAAGGCATACACCGGTAAATGGTAAAAGTCAGTCCACTTTAAGTCAGCTAGTTAAACCCATACGGAAATCGGCGAACTTTCGAGCATCTACTGATACTTTAAGGAAGTAAGTTTAAAACTTGAAGGGAAAGGTACTATTATAATTTCTTTTTCAATGCTCTTTTGCCATTAATTTGATGCGTCTGATAACTCTACCATCCACCAGAAAGTGGGTGCCGGTGCCACATCTATTGGCTACGGCATATGCTTGTTCTGCTAACCTAAAACACTATCGTAATTTCGTTTTCCAGGACTTAGCAAAGATTAATTAATTGTTACCATATCTAACTTATCAGTAAGAATGTCCAACTCCGTGCATAAGAAAAACCTTAAAACATTATAAAATTCAGAAAACCTCGACAAATGTCTTTTCTTTTTTAAGATTATATTATATGATTCTCCAAAGATCTTAGAATGTAATGTTTAGCCGTAGAGGAGGGACTCAAAGAAATTTACTTTCTTTTATATAATAAAGAAAATGGGACAGAATATGGAAATCATATTTTGGTACGTTGGACATGGGATATCGCTAACAAAGACCAAAGATTCATGCCTACTTTTTCCGGAAAAAGAAGCAAGGTTTTTGCGCAATCGTAAGGTCTTAAATAACGTACTAGCAATGTTAATGTGCAGCTTCTTTGCCGTTTCTTTCGCTCATTTTTTAAAATTATTTAGTCAGAATAAATAAAAAGGTTCCCTTGCCAATGCACTCGGCCATAACTTTTTTTCTATGACCTGAAACACTAAAAGTCGCATAGAAAGTAGATAGTAGAAACCCTGGCCTAGTCAAATCCACCTCCCCACAACATATAATTATAGTAGTAACCCAAATCTTAATCCTCCTCAAGACAACGCTTGCCCCTCTCCCTCCCCAATATTTATTTCCCTCTACCAAGTCCTGAAATTAACAGCCAGCCAACTCCCCAATAACCCTACATATTTTGAAGAGGAAAATTAACACCACATCAACACCTCCACCTACCGAGCGGAGCCGAGCCGAAACATTTATAAACGGAGAAGCCAATTTTGGAAGGGGCAGAAAAGAACTAGAGAGGCCGTGATTAACTAGGCCCGTGGGATCCACCGTCCCGTTCGGACCCGGACTTGACCAAAGATTTCAAACCGATTAAATAAAATATTTAAAATGGATTGGAAACTAGTAACGAATAGTAGACGAAAAAAATAAAATAAAAGCAAGAAGCCTGTGATGGCCTAAGTATCTGCACCCACGCGCCTGCGGCGTAGTCACAATCATCGCTCTTATATATCTTCCTTTATCTCTCTACTTTCTTTCTCTTCAGTGTCTCCACTATATAAACTTCTCACGTCTTCGCCATTCTCATCTTCAATAAGCACACTTTAAATATCTCCTTCCTCTTCCCGCTGGTTCATACATGTACTGAAACCCCATCGTAGGTGTTTATTTTACTCTTTGCTTTCAAAGTCTCTCTCTCTTTTTAACATGGTTATCGAAGAGTACAACCACAAGAAGCGAGTCAGGGACGATCCGGACGAGTTGGGACTCAACTCTCCCGAGGTTAAGAGAATTAGAGACGACTTGTTGTGTGTCGTGGATGGCTCTGATCCTGATCCTGATCCGGCTAGTCAGGATCTTGACTCAGTTATGAAGAGTTTCGAAGAAGAGATTTCTGCTTCTACGGCGTTGCCGGTGCCTGGGGTGGACCTGACTTCGGAGTCCGGTGAATCACAGCTGGTGCTTGTCCACCTTTTAGAAGCTTCTGATGATGAGCTTGGCTTGCCACCAACAACTTCCCTAAATTCTTCAAGTGATGTAAGTAAAAACGAGTTGAACGACTTGGTGAGAGTTGACTCGTCCGAGTCGTTTGAAATGGGCGGGTTATGGGGATTCGAGGATCAGATACCGAGTTATGACTCGTTTGGACTGGCAGTTGTTGAGCCTTATGATACGAGTTATGTAGCATTCGATGACGGGTTGTTTGAATACTCCAATGTTTGTTTGGAGTCGTCGGAATATTGCGATTTCTCGTAACGGCTTGAGGCGACGCGGGCCTAGGAAGGTGGAGACACGACCGTTTTAAGGGTTCGTTGTGGATGCACGTTTTCTTATTTATTTTACTTGTAAATCTTTACTTAAAAACTTTTTTTTTATTTTTTCCCAAAGAAACCCAAATCATATATGTAGGATTAGGTATGTTGCAGAACTTCAATGAGAGGAATTGATTCGTTTCTTTTTCTAATGTTTCGAGCATTTGACGAATCTGTTCGTACTGTAAATCTGTAATTGTACAAGCATATGTTTTGGTGGAGATATGAAATGAAATATTATATTATACGTTTGGAGGAGGATATTTTATAATGGAATAAAATAGTATAAACAGTTTTATATTATATTATATTTTATTTTATTTTAAATGGTAAAAATAAAAGATTTAAGATTGAACCTAAAATGATAAAAATAAGGTGCCTAATATACCTTCAATATATAATAGATTTGTACTCTAGTTACAAGGAATTCACCTTCTGCTAGCTTTTCTCTTCAATATTAGACACAGAAAGTGAGAAGGTCTCTCTGTATAATTCAATCTTCCTTCCTCCTTTACACGTGATTAAAATTTCCAGCAACTACATATCCCCCATCTTGTCTAACATAATACAAATGAAAGCTAAACAAAATTGTTGACATGTCCAATTTTTTTAACTGGGGTTCTTGAAGATTGCAGCTAATCTTGGGTTGGTTTCGGAAAATGGCAACAGAAGAGGCACAAGTTTGTAACCTTTCAATTGTTTCTCTTGTGGAAGACGTCCTTAAACAACATGGACCAATATTGTGCTTCACGAAAAGCCTGACGAAGCTTGAATGATAAATCTTTTCTTCTCTCTCTCTTTATTCTTTCTGCGTCTTTGTCTTTTTTTTTTTATATTTATTACCTTAATAATCCTGTGTTATTCATAAATTGCTAAAAAAATCATGACATATAAATATTAGCAAAAAAAATCATGAGTTGAAATTTTATTAACTCACAGCCCCTTAATAACACACGACTAAGGGTTTTTTTTGCAGCAAAATTGAAAACATAAGGTTAATAGAGTAACATTTTATATTTCAAGTTTAATTAGCTACTTTCGTATAATACAGAGATCACTACAGCAATTTTGTCCTTTTTTTTCTTCCCCTTTTTTCGCCTCTTCTTATGCTTGCTTGCTGACCGTGACTTTGAAAAACCTTTCTATTATGTTCTCGATCGAATTTTACTCTGGTTAAAGTGTCTTTGGTAAGGTAGCTAATCTTCAATGGATTCCATGGTGATTGATTCACGAGAGGTTGACTCACAATGAAGCATTTGAATTTGATGTATGGAATTGTGCAGCGTTACGTATGTTTTGTTTTATAAGAATATAATAGTCATTTACTATTATTATAAGTACATTTATATTTGGTTCCATTTATTTTTTAAATAATATTTTACTATATTACATTATGAATCTTTTCATATCTCTCAAACAACAATTTTCTAATATTACATTCATTTATATTCTATTCTATTTTATTAAAAATTTTACATCTAACAAATCTAACCAAACACAGTCTAAGAGAAGAAGATAGTTGTTTCCAAAGTCTTAAAGGCCCTGCTTGGTAGTCAGTTGATAATTGATTCTATCAGCTGTTAGCTG
>JAOTAW010000003.1:14825845-14838376 GCA_025629945.1 Erythroxylum savannarum
GAGACTTGCCCAAAATACCCTTATGCATTCTTAACACTTTTAATACAACCGAACCACATAATAAAATCCTATTAACAAAGACATATACACTTAGCTCAAAAAATTTAATCCATCAACTCTCATAATTCGTCTACATAAAACTTATTAACATAAAAAAAATAAGTTTGGGGTCCAACACAAACGGTTCATTTTGATCATTTGAAACATACATATCAATTTTATATGCAATGCTCATGAGACTCACTTCTAATTGTTATTGTTTGACCGAGTGCCTTTTTACTAGCCCATAGCCCTTGTAGATACCAGGCCTATTTCAGATATTTTTCCATATCCCTTGTAGATATCGGGCATATTAACAACTGAGCTAGAGGCTCTTATCACATAAGCTCTTTTTCGGTGGCTACTTCGGTCACAACAACCCTTATGTTGTCATACATTCATATAATGAAATGTATCACATTCTTATACATTCAATCAATCACTTGATTTCATTTTCACATTCACATACATATTTCTCATCGGACCTTGGTCCGGTATTCAACAATAATGTTGAGTATCACTTATTTTGTCAAATTCATATACAAGGAGCACTTCCAATATCTTATTTATGCATCAAACGCCTTAGACATTCAATGTTCGAAATCAACACAATCACATTCACAAAATAATTCAATGCAGAGTTTAAAACAAACAATTAATTAAGTGAGACCATCTAGGTCACTCACAGTACACTTTAGATTAGCATTTACTTCCAAGATCTGGAAACATCTGGATGCTGACATTCTATGTTGTGTATCAACATCATGCAATACACACATTACTAATTGCACAATCTTATGAATACTCAATCATATACATATGTTTATATGTTGTGTATAATGTGTGCTCAATGACAATCCCGGGTATATTACCTAAATTCACATCTTATGATCATTCACACTTTATAACTCATATATGTCTAAATTAAACTTAGGTTTGCACTTCAATTATACAAGATTATTCTAAGTTCATCACTCAATCATGCACTAAGGTTCATAGCTCAAATACACTTGATTATTATAATATCATCCATCAATCATTCACTAATGTTATTCTAACATTATATGATCACATAATATCCAAAGTCTCATTCATTCTTACTTGATACACATTACTCATCTCCTTACAATCATATTAGCATTTATAAGAACACTTTTATTCTTATAACACTCATAAATTTCCAGATTTTATACACTTGATATCAACAATCCTTTCACTATGTTATATCCTCAATTACAACCTATACATATCCAACACTTTATCAACTTATTCAACCTCAAACTAGCTTCATTTCAAGTCCCATTAAAGTCTAAATGCATCATGGGAAATCACCTTACCATTTGTTGTTTCAAACATCACATAAAAGAATAACTCACGTTGAAGGCCTTTCTAGTTTTTTTTTTCAAGACAAACTTTTGGGTCAATTTTGCTTGGAAATTTTGACTTAGAAAATGTGGTATTTTGGCAATACAATCTTCTAAAACAATGGTACCATATGTCTTAAGTTTCTAACGATACCAATTTCATACAATTTGGTTCAGTATTCTGCAAGTTATACACAAAATACTACCTACTGTTCTCAAACTGCAACTGCATCTAGTACTCAACTTCAAATCAAAAATTGAAACTCTTAAAGACAGAATTAAAATTCGATTCCTCCATAAAATTTGTAGCCATATATCTGTAGTTTAATTTGAACTTAAAATCATCCCATTTGGATATGTACAAATCAAGTTATAGCTAAAATACAGAAGCATAATCAGTGGAAACACTATAGCTAACATATTCCAGCCATTTTCTTCCAATTTTCTAGTTTTTTTAACTTCCTACATTATACATCTAACAAATCTTAAACATAGATCATCTTTTCTACTTCATTTCCTCTTTATTCTCACCTCAATTTACAATTCAAAACATTCATAAAACAAGTCATACAAGACTTAATCATAACCACAAAACAGGACATCAAACATGTCCATTCATTCATCAATGCCTTAACATATATTCAACTCCATTATCACCTTCACTTTACCTCTAAACTATCATCCTAGTTCTCCTCATTTCAAGAACATAACTCAACATCTTGGTTAACATAACTTTCACTTTCATTATACCCTTAATTCACAACTCATAACATCTACATAACAACTCATCACTCATGATTTTCATACTCTCAAAACAGAACAAAAACATATGTATTCATCCATCAATTTACTTCACTCATCTAAACACCAATATAATGATCATTCTACCTCAAAAAATCTCTATAACAATTTATTAATTATTACTCATCATAAACACAAAAACAAGCCATGAATATATTCATTTATTCATCCACGATTTAGCATAAAAATTAACTCCATTTACACTTTCAATTTATCTCCTAATGATCATTATAAATGCCATCATTTAGCCAAACCAAGAATGTCATTAATACACTAAAAAAAAGACCATAAACCTCTTTATTTTTACACCTACGTTATAACATATATGTAACTCCATGATCATGATCGTTCAATCTCAAATCATTCATCATAAAAATTTCGTTTACAACTACCCATGAAGATTGACATGCTACTTACTTGATTTACTTAAAGTTTCTTCAAAATTTCCAAGAAACCTAGCTTTCCATGCATCTCACAGTCATCAACATGGAGGTGGAGTGGGTTAGGATTTCTAGTGGTAAGATGATGAAGATAACAAAAATGGAAGTAGCAAGTGAAGGATGAGAGCAAGGTTCAACGTTGATGCTTGGAGAAGAGAGTGTCGTAGATGAAGACAAAAATGAATAAAATGAAGAAGGGAGCATAAGTAATGAAAATAATGGGTGAAAGGCCATGAGATGGTCTTTAAACTAGGTAAAAATCGTGAAAAGCAAGGTAACAAATGTTTGGTGAGTGTCATGACACTTACCACTTAAATAACTAATTTAATAAAACAAATTTCTTAAACTAACTAATGTCTCTTAACATCTAGTCCATTTGTCTCCAAATCTCCAAACCATTTATAAAATTTTCAGCTATCATTTGACTCTTATCTCTACTACCACTTATCAATTATCTTGCCACTTGGTATTTTCCTAGTCCAGAAATACCCAAAATTTTGAAAATTTCCTAAATTGCACCAAAAAATCCAAATCAATAAATATTATCACGAAATAAATTTTTAACACATATAAACCATAATTCTCTATATAATCAAATTTGTAAATCAATCATACCCAAAAAATATCAATGAATGCATGTACAATCATTTCAATGTGCAAAAGTCAATATTCACACGTGTGTGTATGCTATATTATGCATGAAGTGCACTTTTTAACTTCTCAATAAACTCTCATGAACTCTATTCTAGGTTCTAGCCCCTAACATGGGATAATGAGATATTACAATGTCTCCCCTCAGCTGGTATAACGTAGCAATGTCTTAGGGTTCACCCTATAAAGTGAGGTACACATCTTCTTATTATTTGGTCTATATATATGCGAATCAAATATGGATCCTCCCAAAAACGTTCCTTTATATCATTAAAGAATTTCTTATTTTATTAATAAGAATGACCCTTTGGAAAGATTTTGGCCACTAAATAACTCGTAATATCTCCAGATCAAGGGATTTCAGGATCAGTTACCTCCTCCAAATTGTGAAGGCAGTCTCCGGAAATGAATCGTCAATGTCTTCTTCATTCAACTCCTCTAAATTTGGGTTTCTTAAGCGAGGCAAATGGTCTGCTATCAAATTTTCAACTCCTTTCTTGTTATTAATCTTTAAATCGAATTCCTATAACAACAAAATCCATCTAACTAGTCTAGGCTTAACATCTGGTTTATTTAGCAAATATCTTAACAAAGATTAGTCAGTATAAACAATAAATTTAGACAAGATTAGATAAAGTCTAAATTTATCAAACAAAAAAACCACTGCTAGCAATTCTTTCTCTATGGTAGTATAATTCTCTAAGGCATCCATCAAAGTCTTTCTAATGTAATAGATTAGTTTAAAATGTTTACCCTTTCTCTATCCTATTACTACACATTAATGCAAGGACACTTGCATCGCACATTAACTCAAAAGGTAAATTCCAATATGGTGCAACCATAATTAGGGAATTAGTTAACTTTTTCTTAAGAAAGTTAAAGGCATCTAAACATTCTTAAGTAAAGTTAAAAGCCTAGCAAATTTAAAGAATTCCTTAATAAATCTTCTTTGAAAGCCAACATATCCTAAAAAAATTATAATAGCCTTAACTGAAGTAAAGGATGTAATTTTGCTACGGTTTTAATGTTGGATTTATTTCCCTCAATAACCATGTAAGAAATTTCATGGCCTAGAACTATGCCCTCTTGTACTATAAAATGGTATTTTTCTCTAATTCATCACTAGGTTAGTTTCCTTATACCTCTCCAACATTCTTTCTAAATTATGGAGGCATAAATCAAAGAACCAAAAATACAAAAAATCATCCATAAATACCTCCATTACATCCTTCACTAGATCATCAAATATGGTCATTGTGTGCCTTCAAAAAGTAGCAAATATATTGCATTGCCCAAGGCATCCTCCTATAAGTGAACATACCATAAGGAAACGTGAATGTTGTTTCTTTAGATATTTCAAAGCAAAATGAATATACAACTAGCCTGAAAGTCCACTCAAGAAGCAATAATACATATATCTGGCTAGCCAACCCAACATTTGGTCTATGAAAGATAAAGTAAGATGGTATTTCTGAGTAACATCATTCAACTTCCTATAATCAATGCATACTTTACACCAAGTGATAGTTCTCATGCGAGTCCATTCATTCTTCTCATTGGGTACTACCATCATTCATCCTTTCTTTGGTATAACTTGCACATGATTCACCAAAGAATTTTTAGAAATTGGGTAAATTACACTAGACTCCATAAGTTTAATCACCTTTAACTTTATCAGTTCCTTTATATTATGATTCACCCTCCTTTGGGGCCACATAACTTGCTTAAAATTGTACTCCATAAGAATCTTATGAGTGCAAAAAAAGGGGCTAATTCCTTGAATGTAACAAATAAAGAGCTGAGAAATAAGGAGAAGCTCACACTAGACTCATACTTATCTTTCCTAAGAGCTTACAACTCTCTTCTAAGGCAAAAAACGAGGATCTATTGGATAAAGGAGGGGGACAAAAACTTTGTTATTTCTTTAGAAGCGTTCAAAATCTCAGGAATTTGAACAAATTCTCATGGATTTTAGATCCTTTTGGAAAGCCAACTTTTGATTAAGGCCTTTTGAAGCAATTAACATTCAATCACTTCCAAACATTCCTAGGAATCGAATCCTCTTCCTTAAGCTCTATTGAGTCAATCCCAAATAAACACTTTGTTCGTACCTATTTCTAGTTCAGAAGTCAAAAAATCTCTTTTTAGCTTCCATCCAAATAAATTGCTTTAGTGCCTTCTTCTTTTAAAAGTCTTGGAATTTGTTGGAGAATTATGTCTAAAAATTGGAGAAGGAATTTTTTGCAACTGGCACACTCCTAAATGAATTAAACAATACCTTTCTCTTTCTAACCCCAAACATTCCTAATCTCTCCACCTTTCTGGATTTTAGACCAATCTCTTATTGTATCATCATTTATAAAATCATTTCCAAAATTCTAGCCCTGAGACAAACCATTAATGAAATAACTAATTGATCTTTTTCAGACTCTTTTTATTGTAGGTAGGACTATTGGTGAAAATATGTTGATAGCCTAAGAGGTTTTCAAAAACTATCAATTTAATAAAGTTATCAAGAGCTACTCAATGAAGATTGACTTCACTAAATCTTTTGATACACTCAATTGGACTTTCGTACATCACACTCTCCAGGTTTTTAGTCTTACTAAGTTCATCAATGGGATACTTTAAAGCATTTCTACCAGTATATTAGGAATATTAATAAATAAAGAACCAACTCAAATATTTAAGGGAGTAAAAGGGGTTAAACATGGAGATCCTATCTCTCTTTATTTGTTTGCATTAGCAATTAAGGTTTTTACAAGCATGATAAACTACAACATTGATCAAGGGAGACATCTTAGTTGTTATTACAAATGCAAAATAATCAAACTTCTCAACCTGTCATTTGTTCATGACCTATTGCTTCTCTGTGGGACTAATTCTCAATAAGTTCAATTGCTACTAGAATGTTTGGAGGAATTTATAGGGATATTAGGATTAGTGGTCAATAGGGAAAAGAGACAAATCATAATATCCATACATAAAGAACATATTATATATAATTTAACATAGCTTTCAGGGCTCCAATTGTCCACACTCCCATCAAATGCCTGAGGCTTCCAATTTCAGCTTCAAGACTAACCTATCAGGACAGTAAACTTTTGTATAATTTAATTAAAAGCAGAGCTTGAAGCTGGTTATCAAAGAAATTATCATATGCTTGCAAAATTTAGTTAATAAACTCAATTCTAAATGATATGCACATCTATTAGAGTTCCTATATAGTTATACCAACAAAGATCACTAAGGAAATAGAAGGAATTATAAAAAAATTCTTGTGGCGGGATAGGAAAAAGGTTATCCTAAGGTTTAATGGAGAGATGTATACATACCTAAAAAAATAGGGAGTAGTGAGAATAAATCAATGAGAGTGGTAAATAAAGTTGTAATGGCAAAGAAAATTTATGGGTATACAATGAAAATGAGACATTAGGGGTAAAATGGACAAATGAGGAGGACATAAAGAACTCCAAATTCTGGACAATGAAGCCCTTAGCCAATTCTTCTTTTGTCACAAAGTTTATCTTAAGCCTTAGAGAAGTAATGAGGAATGAAATGAAACATAAAATAGGAAATGGGGAGCAAACCAACTTCTAGTTTGAAAATTGGGTAGAACAGGGACCACCTCATTAACATTTAACATCCTTCTTATAATTCATTTTGACATACACTACCCTCCCAATCTAGAGTAAGCTCAGTACAATAACAACGTCTCAATAGAAATCATGCTGAGATGCAGGATTTGGGAAGGTCTCGTAGTACATAGAAGAACCTTTAACTAGTAGAGAGATTATTTTCGATAAACCCAAAAAATTAAAAAAGGAAAACATTTGAAAACTATTTTAAAAGAAATAAATACATAAACAAATAGTTGCATAAATAAATACAAACAAACAAAAATATAAATAAAAGTAAAAATAAAATTCAAAATAATGAAAGTAAAAAATATGAAATAAATAAATAAAATAACTAAAGGGAAAATAATACAAAATTTTTTTCAGGATAATTACAAGACATAAGAAACAAAGAAAAAGGAAGGACAAAGTTCATAAAGCCTATAAGAAGAGAAGAACCTCTTTATAAAAGAAAAAGGCCTCTCTATGTAAGATCCTCTACTCATATCTTAGTTTGAAAAAGTTTCCTATTGAGGGCCAAGTTCTTGAAAGCTCTAATAGGGCTATATCATACCTAATCACTTACCTCAATTCTTCTTAAGTCTTCCTCTTCTTCTCTTATAGTCCTTAAATACAATTTTCTCCCATCTTCTTAATAAGGCGTCAAAATGTCTTCTTTTAACATGTCTAGACCACCTAAGCCTTATCTCCCTTAACTTACCATCAATGTTAGCCACCCTCAACTTATCTCTTATCGTTACATTCCTAAACCTATCTCATTTTGTAAATTTGCACATCCAATAGAGCATCTTCATCTCTGCCACCATTAACTTATGAATATGCACATGTTTGATGGGCAAACTCTACACCCCATAAAGCATGGTTACAGGTGGGCAAACTCTACACTCCATAAAGCATGGTTGGCTTAATTGCTAAATGGTAAAATTTATTTTTTAGATTGAGTAATATATTTTTTTAATAGATAACTCCTAATGAGCCTTTCCATTTAGGCCACTATGATTTAATATAGTGAACTATGTCATCATCTATCTTTCCATTTCTTTGTATGATAGATTCAAGGTACTTAAACAATCTTTCTATGGTTTGTTTAAATTCTGAACAATTTTTATTTCCACATCGGATGCAACTTTATGACCTAAAAAGTTATACTTTAGGTACTTAGTCTTAGTTTTGCTCAACTTAAAACCCTTCGACTCGAGCATATCCATCCAAGGTTCTAACTTGATATTAACACTCTCTTTTCTTTCATCCATTAAAATAATGTCATCAACAAATAACATACACCAAGGCACATCCCCTTGGATATTCTTAGTGAGTTCATCTATAAATGTTGCAAATAAGAAAGGGGCTCAACAATGATCTTTGATGTAGTCTGATATCAATAGAAAAAATTTTCCATATCTCCTCTTATCATACTTATTGTAGTCTTAACACCGTTATATATATATATCCCTAATAGTCCTTTTATAGGTAATGAGAACTCCCTTATCTTCTAAACACCTCCACATGACTTTCCTAGGTACCGTGTCATAAGCCTTCTTTATGTCAATAAAAACCATATTTAGGTCCCTCTTTTTATCCCTATAATATTTCATTAATTATCTAAGGAGGTGTAAAGCTTTTATGGTGGACGTCCTTGGTATGAAACCAATTATTTCTCAAAGATTAGTGCACCCTTTCTCATTCTTTTCTCAATGACCCCCTTTTAACTTTACGATCTGGCTGAGTAGTTTGATGCCTCTATAGTTGTTACATCTTTAGATATCCCTTTTATTATTGTAGAGAGGGATTGGTATGCTAAGTATCTACTCATCTGACACTTTGGTAGACAGGAGAATCACATTAAAAAGCATGGATAAACTAGTAAGATCCTCCTCTCTTAAGCTCTTCCATATCTCTATGGGTCACTCATTAGGTCCTACTACCTTTTCACTCTTCATCTTCCTTAAAGCTCCTTTAATATTTTCTTTCATGATTTGCTAGTAAAAATTGAAGTTACAATAATTCTGAAAAATGCTAAGATCACCCAAAGAAAAGTTCTCATCTCTGCCTTAAAAGGCTATAGAAGTATCTCTATTGTCTTATCTTGATGCCATTTTCATCCATGAGCACTTATGTACTTCATCCTTTATACAACGAATTTGATCCAAGTCCCTCATTTTCTATTCCCTAGCTCTCGCTAGCTTAAATATATCATTTTTCTCCATCCTTATTTTCCAATTGTTAATATTAAGTTCTTATAGGCTATACTTTTGACTTTTAAGACTATCATCTTTGTTAGCTTGTAAATCTCTCTATTAGCTACCTTCTCTTTATTCTCATTGCTATCCAATAAAGCTTTACAGGGACCCTTCTTAATCTGCACCTTCTTTTTTACGTCTTAATTCTACCATTAAGACTCCTTACTACTTCTAGGCCTTTTAGAAACACCCAAGATCTCCTTGGATACATTTTTAAAAAGATCTACTAATCTTTACCATATGTAGTTAGTATCTATTTCTAGTTTCCATTCTTCTCGAAACATTACTTTATCCCTAAGTAATTCCACAGTGTCCCTTTTTAGATTATACCATCTCATTCTCATGAACCTTTGAGAACTTCTCTTCTTTCTTAAACTCTTAATTATAAGATCTATGAATAATAATATATGCTAAGTTGACATGCACGCATTAGGTATCACCTAAAAATCCTTAAAACTAGGTTGATCGGCTCGCTTTACGAGGAAGTAGTTGATTTAAGTCTTCATAGTTCTACTACGAAAGGTTACTACGTGCCTCTGTTTTTTGTTGAAGGATAATTTGGCTACCACCAAATCAAATGCTACTGAAAAGTCCACTAAAGCATACCAATTATCATTCCTATGTCTATAACTAAAACCCCATGAGCATAAGCATAACCGTCTAAGGTAGCCCCTATATGACTATTAAAGTCTCCTCCTATAATAACTTTCTTAATAATGGTAATATGTTGAATCCAAAAACTTGATATTTTTATATAAAAACTTTCATATTGCAAGTATATAGATCGTATCGTATAATACAAAAGATATCATTCCCACGAGGATTGGATTATTCATCTAATGAATTGAATGTACTTTGTTTAAGGTAATAAAAAATTGAATTAATTGCACTAAAATAAATTAACTGAAATTAAAATAAACTAATAAAACTAAAAATTGAATAAGTGAAGCTAGCAATAAAAATGAAGTTAATCAATAATAGAAACTTAGGGGTTATTCTAAACTTGTTTTGTCTTCCCTTTATCTTATTAATTTAATTATGCTTGATCCTAGATATCGTAAGGTTTTGATTAGCCTCTCTCGAAGATCTATTCAAGTAATCTCAATTAAGATAGATAACAATTGAATTGCAACCTCTCGATTTACGAAACTACTATTAGCTACTCAATTGGATTTGAAGCAATCCTAAGGATAATTAACTCATAATTAAGCTATCATTTTAATTGTTTATTAATATGATATTTGTAGGTCTATTAAGGTACCAAATCTTGTTGTGCAACTTAACACATATAATTTTGATTCAACCTCTCGATTTCTTATCAAGTACAAGCATGACAAATACCACAAATCAATACTATATTAAATTCAACAAGAATAAATTTATACAAAACAATTCAAGAATAAAACCTAATATGGATTTATAAATCCATAATCATGTTTAACACAATACTCATCAAAATTAACATTCAAGACAATGAAATATAAAGAGAGAAAAGAAAGAAAAGAACTTTAAGTCTGGATTTGAAAATTATGAAAAATTGGAGTTGATTTTGATGTTTCCACTTTTGATCTCCTTTTTTACGATGTGAAGCCTCCTTTTTGGTGTTTCTCTTTAGCAGTGAAGCCTCCTTTTTGGTGTTTCTCTTTAGCTTAAATATTTCTTGATCTTTCTAGGGTTCTTTCTAGGATTTCTCCACTTGTTTTGATTCTAAAAATAACCCTGAAACGTAAAGAATACAAAACTAGAAACTACCTATGCACGATCGTGCATCCAGACTCTCTAGCACGATCATGCATGGGGATGCACGATCATAACAAAGGCTTCATCCCCATGCAACTAACATGTATGATCATTAATTAAGGTATGCATGATCGTGCATGCTTTTATTCTTCAAGTCCTTCTTCATCTTTTCTTCAATTTTTCCTATATTCACTTACTAACAAACACATCAAACAACCCTTAAAATATAATATTAAGATAAAATCCTTGCTCTAAAACAATCAAACAATTAAAACACATAAAACACTAACAAGAACACAATTTTAAGTCCTAAACACATGATTATCTTACAAGAAAATGCTTTAAAACACACTTAAACTTTTAGAAAACATATTATAATATACACCTATCACAACTTGTCTAGCTCTTCTTAGAATTGATGCTTAATTGTTCTTCTAATCCCACTCAAGGTGCGTAAGCACATCTTACATTGAAAACAACATATTTAGCCATAATCTTTAAAGACAAATTTCTATCATTAGTCCTCATTAACCTCTATAACCAAGATACCTATATCATTTTATTGCCTTGGATACACTAAATACAAAGTTTGACTCATTTATCTTTTTCACTTTAGACTTTGTCCATTTTGTCTCTTTAATGCATGCTATGTGAATCTCATATTTGTCTAAAATCTCTATCAATTCCAATGACTTTCTTATAAGAATCTTGTTGTTCCAAGAATCATTCAGCAATCTATCAATATCTTTTCTCCTCTTAACCTTAAAACTCATCAAATGAATATTAAATTATATATATATATATATATATATATATATTAATTGACAATTGGCAAACGAACCGAGCGAGTGAATTTCCCGTTTCCAAATTTACGCCACCAATTATGGCGCCACTCTCTCTCTATCTCATGCTACTCCTGGGTTGTCCTTTTCCTTTATAACCTAATAAATAAAAAGAATAAACTTTTAAAAAACGCAAAACTTGTAGCTCAGTACCTGACATTTAAAAGGGTATTTTCTGTATTTAAATTTCCATCCCTCAATCCAGGGCGTCCATCTGTTTTCTTAAACTAATGCATCCCATCTCTTTTATGTCTTTTATGCCAAAACTACGTCGTGTTATGTGTATTATTTTGGAGGAAAAAAAGATTGGAACAGGATATTTGGCAGGGTCTGATGTACTCTTTTGTACCTTTCAAATCCTATTTTCTTTTCCACAAGAACTCCCCAATTTTACGCAATAAAGGGAAAAGCTCCTCACCCCAGGGTTTTTGCTCGAACTCTTCAAAGGTTTTTGCTCAGCTATGGCGATTGACAGATTAAGATCGCCGCAAGATACGTCGTCGACGCCGGGGTATGTGAGCTGGGAGGAGTTGAACATCTGCGGCGAGAGAGGGGTGAGGGAGGTGCGCTATTATCTGAGAAGGTTCGATGGCGGATCTGATCTGGCGGTGATTGAAAGAGAGGAGCTTGAGGCACATGTGAGGTTATATATGTTTCAGTTGAAAGTTACACTTAAATAAGAATTTATACATTTCAATATTTCTTTTCATTGCATTTGTTACGTCATTCAGATCAAGTTTCTGTATGTTTCCTGATCCTCCTTCTTATCCTTTATG
>JAOTAW010000003.1:14911214-14928504 GCA_025629945.1 Erythroxylum savannarum
CAAAACGATGCCAAGAAAAATGAAAAGAATTTTAAAGAAAAAAACGAACCTTATAAGCCCAGCAGTTGTGGGTAGCATGCGGATCCTTAACCTATCCAACCAACAAACAAGATAACCAATGATAATGGGTTTTGTAAAATGGTGGAATCAACAAAATGGGTTACCTGAGAAAGGAAGGAGAACACGGATTATTTGTCGAAGACATGACCAACGATTGCAATGAATTTGCTCTTTTTAATTTCTCTTTCGAAGGTGACTCTCTCTTCGATAATGGTGTATCCACCTGATGATGTTGCTTTAGAGATCATAAGTTGAATGAAGATCTTATTCGAGTTAGATTTGATAAAACCCTTAACTGCCCATCTTGTACCCATAAAGTGTTTTTCGCTGATCAGATCAAAAACCTGAATTTGATAACCAGCCATGGAAAACATGCATACCCAATCATACAGTCTACCAAGACATAAAATACCATCACAAAATTGAAGCATAATCAAAGAACTCGTAAATTATAAACACGCAAAAGCAAGAACTCGTAATAATATAAAAGAATAATGTACAAACGTGAATGAGAAGTGGAACCTGTTTGTTAAGGCACGCGAGTGCAGATCGTAGAGTAGACCAGAGGCAGAGAGAAGAGAGAATGGACCAGATCGTAGAACAGAGACAGAGAGAAAAGAAAGTTTTTTCAAACGTCGGATCTTATAAACTTAACCGACACAAATTATAAACGTTAAAGTCTACCCGAAAAAGCTAAAATAAGGAGCTTTTTTGAAAAGTTCTAAATTTAAGCTTCTCAAAAAATTATATTTTAGCTTCCACAAAAGCCATTTCTATTTAAAAAGTTCTTTTAGATTTTACAGCCAAATACTCATTTTTCTTAAAAATACCTTTTACAGTGGAAAAAAGTACTTTTCTACCCTCCAAAAGCTCAACCAAACAAGTGCTAAAACAAGATAAAAATAATTCTAATTTAAGAATTATAAGATAAATTTTAAAGAAAGAAAATAAATTTTATTGACGAAGAATTATGTTAACCTCTCTCAAAAGTTGTTTAAATAGTTTATAAGCCCTGATTCAGCTTAGGAAAAATTCTAATCGAAATAAAATAATTGAACTCATCTTAGGAATGCTTTTAGAAACTCTAATTTATTTTAAGAAGACTTCCAAAAGAAATTGGAAACTCTAATTTATCTTAAGAAGACTTCTAGAAAAAATCAGAAAAAAATCAGAAAGAAATCCATAAAAGAATGTTAGATAAGGTGTGATCATATACTAGTCAATATTCAATTCTGCATAATCAGAAAGAAATCCATAGAACAATATTCGATAAGGTGTGATTACGTGCTAGCCAAGGTCTATTTCACTAACTCTATTTGGCTATCTAAGTTTGGGTGTTCAGTACTACTATATTTAAGAGAAGAATCAAATAACCCTTATAAGGTTTTCAAAAGTGAACCAAAATTTTGGTGTCACAATCAAAAGTGATGGATTTAGGAATATCATAGAGTCACTTCTCTAAAGAATACCTTGGCAACCACTATAGCATTTGCCATCTTTTTATAAATTGTGTCATTTTAGCAAATTTTTCCACAACCACAAAGATAGAATCTATACCTCTTTGCGTTCTTGGAAGCCTCAATATGAAATTTATAGACAAATCCTCCCAAATAGAATTAGGAAATGACAATGATATGTATAAACTAGCATTTGAAGCATGTCCCTTATAAACATGACAAATTTGGCACCTCTCCACAACAGTAACAATGTCTCTCCTCATCTTTGGCCAATAATATCTCTTTCTTACCTCTTCAATAGTCTTGTCTCTACCAAGGTGACCAACTAAGCCTTCCTCATGCAATTTTGTAATCACCTTCTCCCTATGTGAAGTTCTTCGAAGACAAAGTTAATTTTCTTTGGTAAAAATCCCATCATATACATAGAAATCATCGTAAGACTTTTTCACTAAAAATAAATCCCATATTTCTCCAAAATCTCCATTACTCTCATATAACTCCTTCAAATACTCAAGACCCTCAACCTTCATATTCAAAAAATTCAATATAGCCACCATTTTACTTGATGCATCAGCAACCACATCATTTTCCCTTTCTTATGCATTCATTTACATAAGGACTTGTCTATAAAAACTTACCATATAGTATGCATATTCATTCTCAATTGCCTTTGACTTCTCAAATACTTCAAAGCTTGTTGATTATAAAATAAATGCTTCCCTAACTAAATAATGTTCCCGTATCTTCAAACCTCTCTCAAAAGCATAAAATTCTTTAATGATGAGGCATTTAAATTCTTATACATAATGGGATATTCAATAGCATATGATCATACTTTATCCAATATTTCTCTTTCCATTTCTTTCTCTTTGGGTAGAATGATACATTGACTAGTACGTAATTACACCTTATCCAATATTCTTCTCTAGATTTCTTTCTGATTAGGTAGAATGGAATATTGAATAGCACGTGATCATACCTTAGCTAACATCCTTCTGTGCAAAATTTTTAAATAATTCCCTACTTTATTTTATTTTTTTCTTATCTCAAACTTTACTCAATCTCTTTGATTCCTTTCTTAGATTTTCGAGAAGTCTTCCTAAAATAAATTAAAGTTTTCTATTTCTTTTAGAAATCTTCCTAAGGAAAATTAGAGTTTCCCATTTCCCATTTCTTTTAGAATTCTTGTCAAGATGAACTAAAGTTTCCTATTTTGTTTATAATTCTTCCTAAGATGAATTAGGTTTATATAAACCTATTCAAACAACTTTCAAGAGAGATTAACATAACTCCTCATCAATAACATTTATCTTCTCTTTAAGAATTTTTATCCTACAATTTATAAATTAAAATTGTGTTTATTTATCTTTTTCAACGTGTTAGGTTGTATCAAAGCTTTGACTCTCACAGAGCTTATTCTTTCTTACAATAACAAATAATCATAATGATGACATTTAAGGACTATCTGATGTTTAGAAAAGAAACAAATAATACGGGACAATTATTCGTAATATGGAACAACAGTTGGCTATAATCATATGAAAACTGTGGACATTATTAAGAGATGACGATAACAAGAGATTTGAGGAAATAGTTGACAAGAAAGTTACCATTGCATGACCCCAAATTCTAGACCTTTAATGAGAGTTGTTGATTTCCGTGATAATGAAAAAAACCATCTCAAAAGGAGATCATCATAGACAAGGTTGGAGTGATCATGAGTATAGACTAAAGATAAATATATTCCATTCTTTAGTGGTGAACTTGATACATAAGCCTTTTTAGATTAGTTAGAAGAAGTAAAAGGGTTCTTTTATAACACTAAAATTCCAAATGAGAGGAAAGTATAGTTAACTACTTATTGACTTAAAGGAGGAGCTGCTATTTGGTGGAATCAGTTGAAGGAGAATAGGTTAAAAGAGGGGCTTGATTTAGTGTCGATTTAGGCAAGGATGACACAATTATTGAGGAGAATATTTTTGCCTCTGGATTATAAGCATTATTTGTTTGATGCTTATTACAACTATATTCAAGGGATTAAGACTATTTATGAGTACACTAATGAGTTTCTGAGATTGGTATCTCGAAATAATTTTTCACAAGCAAACTACAATAAGTTACTCGATATTTGAGATATTCAAATCCAACAATTTCGGATAAATTTGGATTAAAATGTCCTTAAATGTTTATGATGTAAATAATTTGGCTATAAAGGCCAAGATGTTGATCGATAAGAGGTCACAAGATTGTAGGATAATGAGGAATAGTAAGAGAATGATAAAGGAAAAAGGAAAAGAAGTTGTTAGCTCTACTCCCACATATGTTAATGAAATAAAAGGAAATAGCAATGGTAGAAATTCTAGCAAACAAGTTACACCAACTACTAAACTTGCCAACCCTTATGATAAATAGATTCCTTTAAAGTGCTTTAAATGTGGGGAAAGAAGCCATCATTCTAATGATGTCTGAGGCGGAAGTTTGATAATAAGGTAGAGTAGGTAGCTAGATATACTAAGGAAGAGGAGTGTAGACCAGATAGGGAAGATTGTGAATATCCTAAAGGAGAAGAAGATGATTTTGTTGAATTTATTAAGAGATGAATAATTTCTAAAAAGGAGTATAAATATTGGCAATGATACTTATTGTTTCGCACTAGAGGCATGGTACAAGAAAATCTTTATGAGCTGATCATTGACGGAGGTAGTGAAGAGAATATCATTAGTAAGTTTGTAGTCAAGAAGCTAAATTTATTGACTGAGCATCACCTTGAACCCAAAATATCACATAGATTACAACTATTAGGGATATACATGTCACGGAAAGGTATAAGGTACCATTTCTATTGGTAAACAATTAGATGGACATTATTATGATATTGTTGATATGGATATGTCAAATTTTGTTAGGTAGACCATGGCAGTATAATATTAATGCATACCACTCAAGAAGGGAGAATATTTATTAATTCGTGAAGAATGGTGTGAAGTATAAGTTAGTATTCATAAGTGAAAAGAGACTAGTGGAACCTACTAGGACAAAGAAGTCACTGTTAGAATTGAAAAATAATCGGGGAATTTTTGTTAATGAGTTGAAAGAAATAAGGGAGGTACACTTATTGATAATGAAAGGGAAGAAGAGAGTAAAACGAGAGAAGATGAGATTCTTTTAGAAGAATTTAGGGATGTAATACCTGATGAGCTACCTAATGGATTACCTCCCATAAGAGATGTCCAACATTACATTGATTTAGTTCCTGAGGCTAGTTTAGCTAACTTACCTCACTATTGTATAGGTCCAATAGAAAATGAAATCTTGTTGGAGAAAGGAGAGGAGCTGATTGGGAAGGGGCACACTAGAGAGAGTATGAGCTCATATGTGTTATTTACACCCAAAAATAAAAAAATTATGTTATTGTGAGAACCTTGAAGATGTGGAAATATTATTTAGTTAGAAAAGCATTTATTCTGTACACTAATTATTAAGCTTTAAAGTATTTAAAAATTTAAAGGCAACTGAGAATGAAGATGCACGGTAGGTGGTCAACTTTTATTGACAAGTTCCAATATGAATTGATGCATAAGAAGGAGAAGAATGATATAGTTGCTAATGCATTAAGTAGAAAGGTGGCTATAATGAAGACCCTGAGTATAGAGGTTGAGGGTCTTGAGTATTTGAAGAATTTACATAAGAGTGATGGAGATTTTAGAGAGATATGAGACTTGTATTTGTTGAAAAATTCGTATGATGATTTCAATATACATAATGGGTTTTTGATGAAAGGAAATCAACTTTTTCTTCCAAGAACTTCACTCAGGGAGAAGGCGATTAGAGAATTGCATGGGGGAAGCTTAATTAGTCACCTTGGTAGAGAAAAGACTCTTGAAGAGGTGAGAAAGACATACTATTGGTTGAAGATGATGAGAGACATTATTACTATCATAGAGAGTTGCTAAGTTTGTCAGGTTTATAAAGGCAAGCTTTAAATGCTAGTTTGTATATATTATTGTCAATTCCTAATGCTATTTAAGATGATTTGTGATACGAAAACTCTAAGAAAACAAGGTTCTTGAAACCCCCTAATCCTATTGAATCAAAACTGTAATCTTTCTATTCTAAGAACATGCTAGATCAAACCCCAAATAATAAGTTTGAGACCCAATCCCAAAGAAATCAGAAATCAATTTACGTTGCAAGTACTTACTTATTGATGCAAATCATTTTCTTGAAGTAACCATCAAGACATTCACGCCTCCCTTGAAGAACTCACTTCTGAAATTTTATTAATCATACAAATCTAAGGTTACAAGGATATAATAAGGTATAAATACCCTTGACCAAGTCCTAACCCTAATAGGAATGGATTTTCAAGCCCATTTAATGAAAACTAGGCTAATCCTAACAAATGTAAGAGTATCTAGCCCATTGAACCTAATCTGATCCAAGTCCTTTTAGGAATGGGGTAAACACATTAAAACAAATAAATAAGTCCATAAATAAGTACTTGGGCCTAAAATAATAGAAAATAAATAACAAGCCCAAATTATCAAAATTGGGCCTAAATGGCTAAGTGCTAGCCTCGTCCAACGCCTCCTTTAATAAAGTCACAAGCTTGGGCATGCCTTGATGTCCCTCTATGGATGTTTCGGCCTCTTCATGTACTTGACTTGTGATTTGGGCTTGAACAAAAGCTTGCATTGCTTGTTTAAACCCTGAAGCTTGTTGCGTTGTAATTGGACCACTTGGCATGTGTAGCTTGTCGGGTTGATGTGTAAGGTGTGGAACTCCATTCCGAAGGCTGGTTGTATCATCCCCTCCCTCCTCAAAAGGATTCGTCCTCGAATCAGACCCTACATTATTAAAGGGAGAGAGATCAGCAACATTAAAAGTAGTGGACACTTGATACTTACCTAGCAAATCAATCATATAGGCATTATCATTAATTCTCTCAAGCACTTGGAATGGTCCATCTCATTTGCATCTTTGTCTTATACTATTTCATTGTGACTTAGCAACCCAAATATTCTTTCATATTTCAACTTTTGACTCCCCCTTAAGTACATCTATTTTCAAATTGACCAAAATTCCCAAAAAGCAAAATTAATACCCAAAAGATTAAACGATATAACTGAACACAATTAAACTAATTAAATATACAAATTAATTATTAAAATAATTTAGACAAAAGGATCTAATAAATGATTAAAACAAAATATAAAAAATAAATTCAACACAATCAAGAATCAAAATTTTAATTTTAACAATATACAAGTTAAATCTAGTAAAAAGACCACAAAAATCAACTTAGTCTATCATAAACATCAGATCATAAATGCAAATGTATGTTTAATTTCTTGAAAATAATTTTTAAAATTAAAAGAAACAAAATACATGATACAAAATTAAGTGTTTATAAGTATCAACTAAGGAACAACCATGGTATCTCTAATAATTTATTACAAAGGGACAATCATCAAGAATCCTCACATGAACCAAGCAAGGAAATTGATATAAAAAAAAGACTATTTGTTGAATCAAACGACGAATAAAAGTGATGCAACTTTTTTTTTGAAAGGAAAATGATGTAACTATTGATTATACCTAAAAAGGAATAATCATTTGCTCTCACATCCATCATATTTGAGCATATTGAATTGATATATATATTTAGGAGGAAAAATAGTGTTGCATGTACCAAAAAGGAGAAAGATAGATATCTTTGCAATTGAGAGATGAGCTTGTTGAAAATTACTCTTAAGATTCATTTTATGCATTTCTTAATGAGAATGTTGCCTATATGATAGTGATTTTGAAAAGGATGAGGAAAGTATTCAATCATCCTTTTGATGTTTATAACTTATTATTTATATGCTTTTTAATATTGACAAAATGGCATAGATAATAGTGGTATTGAATGAAATTGAAACTTGATCTTTATAAATTAATAATGCATGAATTAAAGGAACATTACATTTCATATTACTGAAACATATAGGGAGCATATTCATAAGTAATATTTTATTTTACTCTCAATATCATCAAAAGTTTCATCATTATCAAAAAGAAGGATATTATTAGACCAAGTAATGTCTTATTTTATAATTTTGATAATGAAAAAGTATATTGCTACCAATATTTTTTGTGATATTAGTAATTTAATGTGTCAAAGAATTAAATAATATATGAGATACCAAGTTTATTGAAAAAGCAAGTGATACAGTGAGTAAAGTAATTAAAGGAGCTAAAATGAACAAAGTTGAAGTACCAAATACAGTCAAACTGGGCTTTAATTTAGGTGAAGAACTAAGATCAAGGAATAATGAAGAACTTCATTTGTAAATATTGCAATATAATTTTTCTAGTAACCGTCATCTTGTGCTTTATAATACATTTAGGGGCTTAACATTTTATTACTATTCATATAATGTGTTTAATGTATAAATCTTTTTGATAAATGCTAATTAAGTTATGTTTTTAACTTGATCTTAAGAGCATTTGAATTATATTTGGATAATTTCTATATGATTTGGTACTTAATGGGAATTTATTTTATTTACAGGCTTTATTTTAGCTCTTCAATAACGAAGGAACAAATTTATGCAAGTTAGAGCTAATTTAGAACAGATTTGGTACATTTTTGAAGAAACACGAGTCTAGTAGAGAACCATTTTCTTAAAACACAGAAATATGATGTTCCACCCTAGTGCATTATATTTTTGAAGAACTTACTATATAAACAAACAAATGTTAAATATGGAATCATAATTAGAACTCGGGTAAAACACAAACTCGTGTTCAATATTGTGTAGGCTATTGACACATTTGAATTCTTAGATAACTTAGTATATAATGGTACATGGTCAAAAAATGTCATATTTATAGCCTTCAAACCTACATTCCTAAAGTAAACCTCAAAAGCGTGGAAGAGGAGTTATTAAGCCAACATAGGCATAACACGAACTCGTGTTAAAAGACCCATATTAGTGGTAATTGTTATGTAAATTAAGATTTTGTATAGATAAAAAGGATAGATACACAAGGGATTAAAGAAGAGCCATTAGGGAGGACCAGAAAACAGTCACAATATATTAAATTAGAGAGTCTTAACACAAGAAAGAAGCAACCTTGGGAAAAAGGAAAAAGTTACATTAAGATTATATCAAAAACATTCAGATTCAAGATCCACGAGAATGAGTTATTTTGCTTTGTATTCTTCGTTATTTATTAGTTAGCTTTATTTGTTTGAGCACAAACTATGTTGAGATATAGATTTAGAATTGATAAACCCTAAAGCTGTTATTTTATATTAATTTCTTGATTTATATTGTGTTGATTTAAAATATGATAGTGTTTTGATTCAAATTAAGATTTCATATATAAGGAATGAGAAATCATATATATGAATAGATCATAGAATCAATAATAAGAGTCACATAGAATTCGACATATAAGACTTTATAAATCTTTTGAGATAGAGCTAAATCTAACATAAAAATTCATAGAACATGCTAATACATTCTTAGAGGCTTTGATCAAAAAGATATTTCAATCAATTAACTTAAGGATAGGAGTTCTATGTCTTGAAAAAGAATACAGTTGTAAATTTAAAACTTCCCCTAGTCCAATAAATTAGGGTTAATCATTGAATTAAGATAGATTTAAGTATAGAAATTTTTTAGCACGATACATTTTATTGATCTTTTGATTGCTTCAATCTTTTCATTGATTTGGTTTGGTGCTTTAGATTTGTTTAGTCAATTCTTTTTACTTTAATTTAATCGTTATTCTTGTTCAATTGGATAATAAAAAGATTGTCATTACTAGTAATTAGAATCCTCGTGGGGTTAACACCTATATCTACCTAAGTTATACTATAAGAATGATAGGTGAACTTGCCTACTGATCTTTAGCATAATTTTATACTCATGTCAACGGGATTATATTTGAGAGTTATTGTTGTTGTTGTTATATATAAATGACAAAGTATGCCAAGTATTTAAAGGATCTCCTTTCTAATAAGAAGAAGCTTAAAGAATTATTGATGGTGATTTTAAATAAAGAGTGCTCCTCTATCTTAAAAAAAACTATTCTAGAAAATCAATGATCCAAGGTGCTTCAATATTCTTTGTAATACTAACAGCTTGTCAATTAAAAGGGAATTAGTGGATTTAGGGGTTGGAATCAATTTGTTGTCATATAACATGTCTAAGAAGTTAGGATTAGATAACCTACTAGGATGATCATTCAATTTTCATATAGGTTAATTAAGTATCCTAGGGGCATCATAGAAATTTTTTTGGTTAAGATTAATAAATTTATCTTTCTGATTGAATTTTTTAGTTTTGGATATGAAGGATGATATAAAATTTTCCTTGATCTTAAGATTAACTTTCTTAGCCATTGCTAAGGCTATTATAAATGTGCATGATCAAAAGTTAATCCTAAAGGTAAGGAGGAATTAAATTTTAAGATATTTGAAACCAAGAAGCATTCTATTGATGAAGATGATACTTAGTTCTATATAGATGTGATTGGTATTAAAGTGTTTTACGCTATGTAGGAAATAATTTTAAAAAAAACCATTTAAAGACTTGTATCATATGAAGAGAAGAAGATGAGTTGTAGAGCCCTATTTTAATAAATCATATGGCATATTGAGAAGCTTGAGTAGGAAGAGGAGATTCAAGTCTTTGTGTAAGGAGTTACTAAGGTAAAGGATGTGAGTAGGAACTCCAACTAAAAGACTCATAAAGAAGAGCATGTTGGGATATGAGCCAATGATTTAGATATTTTATTTCAATTCAATAACCTTTAGGATCTTTAACATTTAGTATCTTTATACTTAATAATAGTTTTATTGCATATATTTATGTTGAAAACTATTTTAAAGTTGTGAATGTTAGATCATTAGTACTTTATTTGGGATGAGACTTGATAGAGTTGTATAGGTTATATAGGAAATAATTATTTATGTTATATAATATCCCTACATATTATATTAGATACCAGATTTCACTAATCTATGACTGTTCTTAATGGCATTAGACAAGGTCGATGATTTTTTAATTATCATAGTAGTACCATTTATCCTAATTTCATTTCCCTTATTTTCTATTTTTTGTTATTCTTTTATGTTATATACATTGGGGACATTGTACAATTGAAGTGTGAAGGAGGAAACTAGTAACTTATTAGTTATTTGGTTATGTAAGCATATGGTATAACTGTAGTTAGCACAAGTGAGTACGGGCCAATCTTACGAGGATGTTGGTTAATTACCCATCATTCACAAACTTACCAAGGTAGATCAATGGTTATGAATAATTAAATAAGAAAATAAAATAACTACCAAATACTAAAGCAAAGAAATGATTAAGAAT
Organism: Erythroxylum savannarum; assembly: GCA_025629945.1. NCBI lineage: Eukaryota > Viridiplantae > Streptophyta > Magnoliopsida > Malpighiales > Erythroxylaceae > Erythroxylum > Erythroxylum savannarum. The sequence continues at coordinate 14,922,109 of JAOTAW010000003.1, forward strand.
AAATCGATGAGTGAAACACCTAGATTTAAGCCAGGTTTCCCGTAGGAGTTCATCATATTCAACTTCTCTTAGTTTAATGAATAGCTCCAGTTTTTTGAACTAATAAGAGTTCCTAAACTAGATTATATTCTTTCTTAATACATATAACTCTGATTCATAAGTTAATCAATTGAAATTCTTTTTTAATCTAGACAACCTAATAATGTTTGAACTCATTCTATGAACTTTTTTTAATAGGTTCTATCCTAACCTAGTAAGAAATTGCAAATTTCTCACGTTTATCTCATGCTTAACCCTCTTTAACCATGTTATAATATAAATACACATACATGAATCAAGTACTAAATCTTTCATTTTCACTCATTTAATTCAATCTACATAAAAACATGGATAAATTACAATAAAACTAGAAATTAATTAAACCAAAGAATAAATCAAAATATATCACATCTTAGGTTTATCCTACCTAAATCTATATCCCAATTTAGTTCATACTCAAACAATAATATTAGAGTAAAAATAATAATGAAAATAAGATAAAGAAGTCATTGTTCTTGAATCTTGAATCTTGAATCTTAAATCTTCAATCTTCAATCTTCAAAGAATTCTTGTTAAAGTCGTGTTGTATCTTCAAAGAATGATATAATTTTAATCAAAATTGATGTAAAATAGCTTTAAAATGACTTTCTACTTTTCGGCCAAAGAACTCCTTTTTTGTCTTTCTTTTCTTTAAATTTGAGGCCCTATATTTTTAATAAGCTAAATGGCCTCAAACATGAGTTAGTGTACAAAGCTATGTTGTCCTGGAAATTCTAGAAAAATCTTAACACCAATATAGGATTTACACAAGATCGTGTAGGGTGTCGTGCTTTTCATCAAAGGGGTGACAAAAAAATATGTAGGGCTGCATAAAAGAAAGAGAGGTGACCACCTTTGAACATGATTCTTAACAAGGTAGTGTGTAAGTGTTGTATTCATGGATCATTCTCTATTTCTTCCAATATTGCTCTAATTCAATTTATTTCTTCTATAATTTTGGTTTGTTTTCCTTGTACAGATAAAAATAAGATCTGAAATGACAATAATTCTCAAAGTAAATATCAAATCATTCAAAATATAAGGAATATGAGTAATTTTGAAAAAATTCTTAACTTCAAAAGGTATCAATTGAGATAATTTATTATAAGTTTATTGTGATTTGATTTATGAGGCAAATAGTTATGCACATTGATGATAAAGTTAATGTTAATTTGCTTCATTAATTTTGAAAATGAATAATTGATATGCAATATCATACTTTTTTTAATATAATTTGGACATACAATTAGTTTAGAAATGGACTCTTTTTAAGTATTTTTTGCATCCTACTAAAAAATAAAACATGTGTAAATAAGTGAGTATAAATAAATTTACTTTGTCATCTTCAAACTAAGTAAAGGGATTGAAGTTAAAGAGTGGTACTAGTAAACATTTAAAATGGTGACCTAATCAAGTAATCAGGAGAAATTATGTTAAGGTATTTACTCTGACGTCAAAACTTGGGTAACTTTTTAAACAAATTTCTATATGTTCTAGTGTTAATTTAAAGGCAATGTTTTGTTTTTGTTTAAATAAGAGTTATGAAAATGTATGAAGCATCTATCTTATGTATGTTTACTTTATGCATTACGTTGAACTTTTGAATTAATTTAAAGTTTAAAGGGTTGTGATGTTGAATTGAATTGATTAAATTAAGACTTTATTCAAGTAGCTAAATGCCTAACAATTTGATGAACTTTGTAAATTGAATGAATAATGGAGAATCTTGATTGATGCATTGGATTTATTAAATTCTTTCTTGGAGTTGCTATCTATTTAAGCTAAAAGTAATAAAATGATTTACTTGAAGACAAGTAAATACTTAAGTAAGAAGGAATTTGATAAGTGCTAATGAAATTATATTTTTAGCATGATTTTAAGAGCATTTGCTTTATATTTGGATGATTTCTATAGGATTTGGTATTTAATGAGGTTTACATTTTATTTTTAGGCTTTGGCTCCCTAATGAAGAAGAAATGAATATAGATAAACTAGAGCTAAGTTAAAAAAGATTTAGCATGGTTTTAGAGGAGCACAAGTCTAATTGAGATGTATGTTCTTCGAACACAGGTCAAGCATTGGCTCATGTTTGGCCCTGGTGCATTACATTCTTGAAAAACTTATTACATGAACAAACTCAGGTCAAACATAGACTCGTGATCACTTTCACATTTTGTAAGAAATTTATTTTAAGTTTTAAAGAAAAATTCTTAATCTTTAAACAACATCTAGAAAACTTTTAAAATGGTTTTCAATCAAGTTTTGTTAAATAAGTGTGTTTAATCTTTAAAAGGACTTAGTTGGTTAAAGAATTTGTCATGTTTTCTATAAATCATAGATTAGCTAAAGGGTTGATATTGATTAACCGGTAGGGTGTTTAAAGGTGGACAAAATAAGTAAATTATGATTAAAGACATGGAACAATCAAATTTTTTTAAAACTGAATATAAAAATTTGTCAAATTTAGGTATTAGACTATGAGTTTGATTAAACGATATTTCAATTAAGTGAACTTAGTTGCAGGTAGTAAATTATATAATTGAATTGTGTTTAGGAGACTAGATGTTGCAACTGCGAATTTATGTCTCCAACAACTATTTAAAGTGATTTTGGATATAAATAGAAAACATGAGTTGTAGGAAGAACTTTTGGCAAAAGAGGAAGTCTTAGGAAGCTATTCATAGACTTTCATTTCATTCCTATATTTGTGAGCATTATATGAGCATTTAGAATATTGTATAAAAAAAGAGAATTCTAGAGCTGTTTTGAGCATTTATGAGATTAATTGACAAATAAATGAATTGAATATCATTCTCTTTTTACCCGTAATAAAGAAAATATGTATAAAAAAAATTATGTTTTGTAAGTATGATAAGAGTCTCTAGTATATTGTATAACCAAAAAAGAGAATTCTTGAGTCATTTTGAGCATTTTTTTTAATAAATTGAAGAATAATTGAAATAAATATAATTCTTTTTTTACTCGTAACAAAGAAGATATATAAAAAAGTTCCTGTTTACTCTCATAATGAAGATGTGAGTTCTTGGTGATTGATTGAACAAAGATAATTTATTAAATTATCAATTGGAACTTTAAAAGTATATGTAAATAAAAAATTATTTGACGAAGGGTTTCCTTTCTAATGCGGCTCACCATCAAAAAGGAAAGTTGAAATTTCTAAATTTCCAGACATATGTACACTATAGCCAACAGCAATAGAAACCTCAGGAAGCTTGTTCTTCGAATGCGATTACACCAAGTGGATTTGGTAGAAGATACAAGAAGCAATCTCAATTAACAGCATGAGCATGCTCTTAGTTGGATCCAGGAGGATAGGCGAATTAGTGGCATGATGAGAAAGGGGGTGATCATTTCCCCGGGGTTTAGTATGTACAAGATATGGCAAGAAAGAAACGGCAGATATTTTAGGGGAATCGAAGACTCAAAAGAATCTACACTAGAGAGCAAATGTAGAGGATAGGAAATAATTAAAAGCTAAAATACAAAAACAAATGAAGAGGAAAGGAAGGAATTCACTAGCAAAAGTCCCAAATAGTCCACAAAAGCATGAATCCACTGTCGATTGTCTGAAAAAAAAAAGTTCAAATTAAGATTTTCTTTTTTTTGATAATTTAAGAAGTTTTTTATATTAAAAAATCCATGTAACAAATTTATTGCTAAGTAATTCATAATATTTTCTAAGAATTTTCGCCTAAACCTATTATTAAATATATGTATGCTTCAACCTTTTTTATTCACCAAATTAAATCTATTATAATAACATCGTGGATATAAAGTAAAAGATTGTAGGAGCTTTTGCTTCAGTAAAGTCAAAATTTTGCAATCCTTGACCTATTGAAGTTTTGGGGCACGAAAACAATGTGTAAACAAGTCGCATTTGTCCGCAAGAAAAGAAAAAGAAAGACGTATCAATGGCATCCCAATCCAAGCATGTTACCGGGAAAGAAAAAAAGTACCTCATCTGCGTGTGGGACTACTGAGTCCACTCCTCGAGAAAAAAAGAAGAACCGAAAAAGAAAACTCCTTTCTCACACTGCGGTGCGGTCGATTCTCCGATAGTTTTTGTGTCACGTACACAACACAATTCCTTCTTTATGCTACGCTCTCCGTGTCCATACACTGAGTCTGAGAGAGTGGGTGGTGTCGGTGTGCAGCGACTAGCGAGAAGCAGTCAGGTCATTGATTCTTTTGTTGGTTTCTGGGAGTTGAGTAGATTGATGTGAGGTTGAATCCAATCTTCCTGATACCCGCCCACCTCTAGAATTGTGTACTGTACACGTAGCTACTACATATATGCACACTTTGAAACCGAAACCCAATAACATTTGCATAAGTAACACATAATATTTATCTGGGAAAGAACGTCCCCAAGCTGCAAAGATGATGTCGTGGTGACGACATACGCTCAAAAGTTGATACTTATTAACTAAAGAGTGTAGAAAAATGATTGCGTTTAACGATAGATAGCTTCGCTTAAATATAAATGCACGAAAAGTGAAGATTAGATATATATATGGAGAGAGAGAGAGAGAGTAGGAGTACCGTAATTCTCTACTAATCTCAGTTAGAAGGATGCATAATTTAATCAATATCTTTTTAGCTCAAATAACTTGAACCATGTGACATCTTTTTATCCCACCTCGATATAGCCCTGAAGCCCTGTGTTGAGTCCTTCCTGTTTAATACAAAGGCCTTGCTTGAATGGAATCACATCCACGTGGGCGCTTTTTTTATTTGTCTTAGGAGGCTACCTATTCAAAGCCACTGCCTTTCTTGAGGCCAGCGTGTGTCAGGACAGGAGGCCATATATGTATTTAAATGTTTACTAAAGAGCCAAAAAATATTATGACGCATCCGATACGGCAATCGTACGATACCAGCTGAGCCTGAGATCTGGTGTTTATTTCACATTCGTAGGGCTCCGGTCCAGCTCGGTAAAAAATTAGGATATGTTTTTAAAAATAGAATGGAACGAAATCAAATTGTTTATAACGAGATATAATGTAAATGATTATTATATTAAAAATTTGTTGTTAAAGAAGATAGAAAAATTTATAATATAATAAATTAAAATGTTGTTTATCATTTTATATTATACCGTGTTTTTATTATTTTACATTTTATTTTTATTATTTAAAATAAAATGTGGTTTAATGTGAAATTTTTTTCTTTTTTTTATATTATATTTTAGTTTATTATAAATTATTTTTAAATAATAAAATAATATTATATTTCATTTCATTACGTAACATAACTGTAAATCTTGATTGGATATTGACATTATCACTTAATTATTGAAATTCTTAGACAAGTTTGCAGAAAAAGTTCATCTTGCTCTGTCGTGGATCATTCTATTATTGCTTCAGAGCCTTGCCTGTGTCGTATCTGAAGATTTTCGAGGCTACAAATTCACAGGCCCTCAGGCAGATGTTTTTGAATGCCAAAGCCCTAAGCCTAAACTGAAGTCCTGTTCGGTACTTAACAGGTTTCAGTATCGACGAATTGCTTAAAATAATATTTTCATAAGAAGGCAACATAAGGGATTGCCGTTCAAATTGTTATCCAAGAGTAGCCTTCAACGACAAATGAATTTCTCATACTCGTTTTACGGCCAATTAATTGTATTTCTAACTGTAAAAATGGCTCCAAAAGATATCTTTTTCGGCTATTTGGCTACAGATGTTAAATTAGAATATACAAAGAACCTATATTCTGAGCCCTATGTATCAAAAGGAATTGAACCTAAACACAAATGAAAAAAAAACAAAGACAATGTACAGCGTCACAAATAGCTTCATGGACGTTCACGGGATAAAAATTTATCAAATTGGGAGAGTTTCTTGTACATGTACATCAAGCCGACTTTGGGTCAATAGGGATGACAATTCCTAAAGCCCGATCAAGTTGGAGCTGGCTCCACTTTTTATTTTTCTAAAATTTTTAATAGTGTTATAAAAGATAGAAATAATATGGTGTGCCATTAATTGTTAGTGCACCAAATGCACCGCTTAATTATTAGTGCACCAAATGCACCATTTAATTGTTAGTGCACCACTTCTATTGTCATAATAGTATTTTATTAGAAATTTTGTACTATAAATAAAAGGATTAACTTGATGTAAGTGATACCAAAAATTATAAGAAGAATTCTCCTCTCCCAAATATTCTTAAGTTTTAGTTTCGATTTTCTAACACGTTATCAGCACGAAGCTCTAAAACGAAATTTATTCGGTTTACGTACATCAAACAAACGTAAGTTATTCCGTTTATTTATATCAATCCTACTTACGATGTTGT
>JAOTAW010000003.1:14938158-14950411 GCA_025629945.1 Erythroxylum savannarum
TTTATTAGTAATAAAAATAAAATATTTTATTTTTAAATTTTATTTAATTTATAATTATTATTAGTAATAAAATATTAATTATTATTTTAAAAAGTTTGAAAAAGGGCAGGGGAGGAGATGTAGGAGGGAAAGAGAGAGATTTTAAAATTTTTTGAAAATTTTGCAAAAAAGTCCTCAAATTTTTTTAAAATTTGCGGTACTGACTAATATTTGATCGATATTTTGAATACCGACCGGTACAATTGAAACAGATCAGTACCGACTAATTTTTAAACCCAATACTAAAGTCAAAATACTATCAACCGGTAGAGTCTGATACTCAAAATACTGTTTAAAAGGACTAATTTCCAGCAAGGTAGGTTTGTTGGCTAAAATTTTAAATCCCAAAAATAGCATAAGGTGGTGGGATCACATGATGCGGCATAACGCATTATAAAGAAATCTTGTCTGACCACGTGACAAAAGTAAAAGTAGCGTCATCATTGTCATCATGGAGGGACCGCACGTGAATTTTTGGTTGACGACTTCTTTTTATCATGAAAGCTTGCCCCAACGCCCATGTCTCCAAATAGTCTAGTCTCTAGGCCCAATTACAATTTGCAGTTGATCCTTGATTTTCATATCGAACATAAGACTTGGATCCCTAAACTAAACCATTTAGAATTGGAAGAACTTACATAATCAACGGCTTTTCTTATAAAGTCATCAGAATCTCAAGTTGGTGTAAAGACGAAGGCTTACAAGTTTTACGCGATATGTGTTCCTATCTATGCCAATCAATTTTAAGAATATGTTCTCGTATATTTATAATCAAAAGAAAAAGACATTTCCCTCCTCTCCAAGTCCAACCCCCACTAATCTTCTTTTTTATATTGTTCTCGTTATTAAAGCTCTGGATTCCTATCACAATGCAATTTGATAATAGATATTCGAAGGAAAAGTTCTTATTCCTCATATAATAGAAAACTGAAATGATTCTATTGTTCATTAAACAACTAAAACCTGACGATTTGAAACTAACAAGCTTATTGGACCAGCCCAAACTAGAATCCATCACAATTATGCTTGTGGGATTTGATTTTTGAAAAACGTCTTCTACTTCTTTAAACTCTATACAGAAAACGACAATTTGTGGAACCAAGGTTAAAGATGACGATGATTGGCAAAAAAAAGTCAAGGAGAAGCTTTTGCAGCAGAAGCTAGAAAGATTACTTTTGTCGGGTTAAATTAGTGGTTCTCATATAAACAAAATCTGAAGTTAAAATCAATTATAGTTTTTTAGCTTCGACAAAAATAATGTACAAAGAGAGAGGCCAGCTTCACAACTTAAGAGGCTCTTAAAATTCAGATAAGTTTATGGTCCTTATTTTTCTGTAAAAACATTGGAAAAGAAATTATAGGATAAGGTAGGAAGTCTAGAGCATGAGCAACACCGCTTTAGATACATCAGTCCAATCTAATTTTCTTTATTCAAATGTAATTATTATTTTTTTGTACACGGCATCTTCAGTTCTTTCCCTAGCAACTGACCCTCACTAGCTGCCTAATCTGACCTGACCACTCCATTGGGACAAGCACAAAACGACAGAGCCGGCAAATTCTGCGAAGCCCGCACCAAACCCCACCTTGCAGTCCTTATTCGCGTACAGTTCACGCGCATCTTCATTATATTTAAGAACCCAGCAAACGCTAACCTGTACGCCTTTTAGCCGAGAGAGACTGCGTGTGTGCTTGTCAAATCTCTGACAATCGTCTCTCTGCTTTTGTCATTGACCCACACCCAAACATGAGCTCACTTGCGCAGGTAAATTTTGATTCACCAGACAACTTTAGCCTGTTTAATCTGATATTTGGATGTTGTGTAATGACGAGTCCTTGTTTGGTTGATTTCAAGGGTTTCTCCAAGTCTCTTGCAATGACTATCTTGTCCGAGATCGGCGATAAGACATTTGTTGCCGCCGCGGTTAGTATTTCCAGCTTGGATCTTTTTTTTTTTTTCTGGGTGTAGAATTGAATCGACTTTGAAGAATGGATTTGACACAAGTTTCTTTTGGTTCTCTCTCAAAAAGTTGCTGGAGCTGTTATATGTGGTGTGTGGTTTAGTTTAGTATTCTTTCCCTTTTATTTAATTCAAAAGAGAGTCGTTCGTTTTTAAGAAAGTAGAATTACGTTTAATTAGCTCATCACAACTTACCGAAAAGCAAAAGGAACACAAGAAAATAACAAAGTGTTTATGGCGAATGCCTGTGCTCCTTTGGGTGAGTAGTCTTGAGGAATATTTTAAAAACAATTTGTTACATATTTCGATGAAGCCTTTTTCAATTGCTACGTAGCTGCCTCGTGCTAGACTGAGAAGGTTGGTTCTCTCAATCCCTAATCCCCTCGATGACCAATTAGAGCAACGACTTGCTTACCTAAGATCTAACCTGCTGTGTGTTCATTGCCTTGTTTTCTTTTCTCGCAGTAAATGAATCCTTCCGACAATCCATTCTTCTTTATTTCTCGGTAAATGTTTGCACTTAGCCTGTTCAAACTCAGGGTTTACTTGTGATAATGAGAAGAAAATAACAAAATAGGGAAAAGAATAAGGATAGTCGATGTCTTGACAATTAAATTATTGTGATCTTAAAGATATTATTTGTTCAGAGTTAGCTCTTGCAACTGTTTATTTTGGGATTGAAAAGGGAGAATTTTTCTACAACTGGAATACCCTACTGGTTTTGACATTACACGCACAGAAAGAGTATTATTGTTCAATATAGTATGGTGGGACTATGTTTAAAAATAGGAAAATTAAGTAGAAGATATGAAAGGATGGGGATCAAGAGTTTTGTGTTCTCTAAATTAAACCGTCCATGAGAAGAGAGCCATTTCAATGGTTGAACACTGCAAAGAGTTAAATCTCTCATCCATTCTTTCAATACAGTTAATTTTTGGGCAAATATGTACCATTTAAGTTTTGAACATGTCAAATCATTGATGTTTGTGTCACAGAGATTGTATTATCATTCTTTATTATTGTTATCATGATTTTTACCGTTATGAAGTTTATTTTTGTGGATTTTGTTGCTTTTTCAAAGATCTTGGCAATGCGTCACCCAAGGAGGCTTGTTTTGTCAGGTTGCCTTGGTGCTTTGATCGTAAGTGTGATTTTGCTGCTTGTACTTGGTTTTTCTGTTGACCAAATCCCCCTTTATCTGAGCTTACTTACCAATGGGGATGCTTCTTTATGTCTAGGTGATGACTATCCTCTCCGCTGTTGTTGGATGGGCTGCTCCAAATCTGGTAAACACTTAGATTAATTCCTGGAAACAGTGTCAACAAGATATATAATACATTGCTTTGTATATAGGCAAACTTAGCTTCTTCAATATCAAAACAAAACGGCCCCTGCTTTTCCCGTGCACCGTTCACAAAGTCTCCTTTCCTTGTTTGGTGTTTTCGGTGTGTTTGAGGAAATTGCAGTTTTATTCGGATTTCTTTATAAGACAAGTGTCAGCATAATGGTGCAAAAAGAGCAAGATGCTCAATATTCAAGGACTTCCATTAAAACTTTGAAACGAAATGTGTTGCATCCTTATAGCATCTTATAGATAGATGGTTACAGTTCATGATATTAAATGGATTAAGTTCTTTGACTCCTCAACATGTCACAGACTTTATTGAGAGGCTAACACAATACTTAAATCAGATGTTGCCATTAATTTCTTTGGTTAAACAATACTACTTCGTGTTGCAGTATGTTTGGTGATTGATTTGATGGGGCATATAGTTTGTGCGAAAGGGATAAACCACTTGTAGGATCATGTTATCCCTTTTTTCTTTTGTAACATTTTCAACTGAATGTTCTGTTATTAATTTATGCAGCTGTCACGAACATGGACTCATCACATAACAACGGCATTGTTTTTTGCATTTGGGCTTTGGTCTTTGTGGGATGGGTTCAATGACAAAGGGTAACATTTTTCTTCTAATGCAATTTGTTTTCTTCTGCAGCTGCATCTGCCTATATTAGCTTTGTTATTATTGAAACAAACTATTTTTATTTAACAGGGAGGCTGAAGAATTGGCTGAAGTTGAAGCAAAACTGGTTTGTATATACTTGCACTGTACTCACAACTTAACATGGAATCCAATCTCACATTGGCTTTCTCTTTGTTTGTTATTAGAATGCTGATTTTAAGGGCAACATTGGAACAACCAAAGAGGGTACCAAGGTGAGCTAGCAATGCTATGTAATCAACTTCACCTTGCTTTCAGCTCAGCCTGACTACTTCCTCTTTAGTAATTCTTGGTTCCTATAGTTGCTAATTCACCTGGAGTGACCTAACCCCCCCAAAATGACCTGGAGTGGTACAAACACAAATTGAAGTCAATTTTGGTAAAAGCAAATGATTTGCATTACATGTGTGAAAATTAGAGTTGTATTCATGTTACCCTGGCCCAGAAGTTGGAAATTCAGAAATTCTAAAAACTTAATGACTCCTTTTGAACATTACAGAGGCTGAACCAAATGCTACGTTTCGCCGTGTGCTCATGTCAATGGTAATCTGTTTATAGTTGTTGAGTGTGATAATATCACACAGATTGGAGCAAGCGAATAGTAAGCCTTGCACAGGCCTCCTTCGTTAAAGTGCCTTTTAGGTGAACTAAGGTCCCATTGTATATGGCATCAGATTCAACTGTAGGCCACCTGCACATGTCCATTCCTGTAAGCTTGACGTTTCAAAGTTACCCTCTAGGCTGCCATCATACGTCCCTTCTTGCAAACTTCACCCTCAGAGTCACCCTGTACGCTACCTGCGTATGTCTGATATCTGTTCTTGGGCATGAAGGTGTATGTTACGTTTGATAAATATCCCACATTAATTAGGAACAAGAGCACGACAAGTTTTAAGGTTCCTTTTAGGATGGACTCAGGCCTAGTTTTATCAACAGTGATCAGTAGTGGAGTCTTTAAGATTTTGTAGTCTGGTGGATGCATAAAAAATTTAAATTCATTCATATTAATGTTTGGTCCAGGTTTGATATGAACATTTTTTAAATTCTAACTGCTTTAGTATCTTCCAGATGGATGATGATATGAAAAAGGAAATGCGGCCACTGCTGACTCAGTTTTTCTCACCAATATTCTTGAAGGTAAATATTACATGCGATTTAATACTTTCCGGGATTACCGTGGGCTAATCACTTTTGTCATTCCTGTTCTGCAGGCATTTTCCATTACGTTCTTTGGTGAATGGGGTGACAAGAGTCAGGTAAATATTGGGAAAGGACACCCAATATATATCAAAATCAAACTCATATGTTGCTTGTTTGCTACTCACATTCATAATTCTATTTCAGATTGCTACTATTGGTTTGGCTGCTGATGAGAATCCATTTGGTGTGGTCCTTGGCGGAGTCGTGTAAGTGATACTGCTGATTATTTCGTGCATACATTTGACTCTTCACATACTTCATTATCTAAACTACCATGTAGGTCCTTGTTGATCTTGTCTTTTTTTTTCCAGAGGACAGGCATTGTGTACTACTGCTGCTGTGCTTGGAGGGAAGAGTTTGGCATCTCAAATATCAGAGAGGATGGTAAATTTAGTGATCGTTTAGTGCTTAGACATGTCACTTACCAGTATGATGCTGAAATCATGTATTTCATGTTGCAGGTTGCACTCTCAGGTGGAGTTCTTTTTATTGTTTTTGGTATCCAGTCTTTCCTTTCTTCGGTTGAATCATAAGGTTTCATGATTTAGTAAAAGGTTAGATCCTTTGACAAAATAAATACTTTGTCTCGATCACGAGTTATTTGTTTCTTTTATTTTTATTTTTCATTGTATTAAATCATGATCAGTCAACTTGCTTCAAGATATTAAATTCAAGTAGACGCATAAGTATGCCTGTTCACACATGAGTTTCACATATCACAACGACTTTTGGAAGAATTGTTGCCACAGTAGTAAAGTATTGCAGCTTATAAGAGGATGCCTGGAATATTTCGCAGAAGTGAGAGTTCTTGAACTTGAAAGAAGATCCGCTAACCTTCGTACGCATAACTGGCAGCTACGCACAGCCATGCTTGTACAGTTTGGCATTATAATTCTTTAGCATCAAGTCCCCGACAGTAACTATTTGCAGTTATTTGGGTGCAGGAACTGAAAGTTAGTAAAACTTTCAAAATGTGAGGATTGTCATTTATGAAGCCTGTAGGATAATTCTAACTAGGAAGGGAGTCAAACGACATGGCAATGATTTGAAGCTATGCTGTGGTTTCCCATTTGATGGAACGGTTCACCTTAATTGTTGTCTATTCGATGGCATGCTAATTAGATTAACACGTTTTTGTTTATATAATTGTAATGGAGGTCGTGAGGTGTACTTGGTGCGCATAATGCACGCACGCATGCCATTGCCAATCCCTCAACTATTGCCAATCCCAAATTGAATATTAATAACTTATCTTAGGATTGCCTAATTTTCACTCCTAAAAGTTAAAAGTCTGGGAAATTACTTGCGTGGTTCTTTGTTTGGGACGCGTTTGTTTCGATTTAATTTTAGTTTTTTTTTAAATTATTAAATTCTTTTTGTTTGTTTGGGTTTTATATTTTTGTTTTCGGTTTTATTTTCTTTCAGAAAATCTGATTAAATATAATTCTTAAATTCTTATTTTACTAATTCTTAATTCTTAGTACTAATTCTTAAATTATTCTTAATTCTTATTACTAATTAATTTTTGTTAATTAAATATTATCATACAAATGTGATCAGTAGCAGTGCAATCAAAATCAAATGACATACTTTGATTAAGCAAAAACAAAATAAAAATAGACAAAGATCATACTTGTAAGAATGGTTCATGTTTTGGGTTGGTGAATATGAAGAATGATAGAGAGAAGAGAATGTGAAAATGAGTACAAGGAGGGAACATTAATTTGTATCGAATCTACCAAAAGAACCATCTCTGCATTTCAAACAAGGATTCCTAGGTGGCTTCCTCAGGTATACGACCCACCCATTGGATCAAGACCTGTGTTAAAGGCTTGTTATGATGTTTTACAACCAGTCGATCCGTGACTGCTTTTGGATACTTGTTCTTATAAGGAATGGTGACTGGTCGTTCCACTAAGATCCTGGTTCCTTTCGCCATGCACTTGTTTAACTGTTACATATGAAACATGGGATGGTTGGTGGTTCCTTCTAGTAGTGCCAACTTCCAGGGAACACTTCCTATCTTCTCAAAGATTGGTAAGGATCGTAGCAAAGGGGGATAATTTTTGCGAGCTCCGTCTTTGCACCGATTATTAGCAGTACGATTGGACCTTGAGAAATAACAGGTTGCCCACGTCAAACCCTCGTTTAGACCTCTTACGATCGACATTTTGCTTCATTCGATTATGAGCACAACAGAGGTGGAATTTTGTAGTGGCCAATGCCAATTCTTGATCTTTTATAATATGATCGATCACTAAATTCTAAGAATTGTGCACTAAATAAGGACTATATATCGGTGGTAGGATGGAGTTAATAGTTGTGTGGAATGCAGTATTAGACCACCACTCTGCCAATGATATCCACTCCACCTACATGTTAGGAACTTCTCTGCAGAAATACCTCAATTACATCTCTATTATATGATTTACCACTTCTATTTGTCCATCTGACTGCGGATGGTACGAGGTAGAGAACTTGAGGCTAACTCCTTGGAGGTTAAACAATTCCTGCCAAAACTTGCTCAAGAAAAGGGAGTCCTTATCATTGACGATGTTATTCGGCATTTTGGGTTATTTGACGACATGGTCAAGGAATAACTGAGTTATGTATGTCGCAGTTGGTGGGCGTTTGATTGGTACAAAATGGTCATAATTACTAAAGCGATCAACTACGACCATCACTCCTATTCATCCCTTCGATGGTGGCAAGCGTTTGACAACGTCCATGCTGATTTCTACCCAATACCCTTCGAGAATGGGCAGTGGATAAAGTTTTCTCGGGTATTACACATTCTCATGCTTGTTTCTCTAGCAAGTCACTCACATTTTAATATGAACTTTCATATCCTTACCTATTCATTTACAGTTGAATATGTTATGCTATCTTTTAATAGTCGCAATTACCCCAAAGTGACCGTCGTTTGGAACATCGTGACTTTAAGGAAATAAACTTTTTCTATAATTCTCTATCATACCCAATCACCATACTTTCCCTCCAACATTGTAGTCCATCTCTCCATTCATAAGTTCCATAGTGTAGTGTTCCTTTTTTCAAGCGCTTAATAATGTCTCAGATTATGGCATCTTCCTTCCACTTGTTGCAAATTTCATCTAACAATTTAGTGTGGACATGGGAGACAGATAAGGTAGAAGCTTCATGCATGTTATCCTAGACAAGGAGTCTACCACCTGATTTTCCTTCCCATTTTAATATATTACTTGGAAGTCATACCTCAAGTGCTTCGGAAGCTATGTTTACTGGGAGGGGGGTGGGAATTTGTTGTTCCAGTAAGTACATCAAACAACAATGATCTGTATGAACTTGAAACTGTCATCCACTCAAGTTGTGATGTCACTGGTGGACTTCCTTCACTATAGCCAGAAATTCCTTTTCATATATCGATAACCCAAGGTGCTTTTTCGCTAGTGCTTGGCTTAGATAAGCTATTGGGTGTTTGTTTTGCTGTAATATTGTTACGATTCTAGTACTACAAATGTTAGCTTCCTATACGAAGGGCTGAGAGAAATCTAGTATGGTGAGGATATGGATCGAATCGAGAGTCTACTTCAGCTCTTCGAAGGCTTGTTGCTGCTTATACCCCAATGCCTACTGACCTATTATTGGGCCTTTTAACAATCTATTCAAGGGTCGAGCTAATTGAGTATAGTTGTAGATGAACCTTCGATAGTAACATGTTAGGCATAAGAAGCGTCACTCCTTTAGGGACCCGAGAATCAACCAGGTTTGAACTGTAGCTACCTTCCACTCATCTATGGCTACTCCTTTCTCGTAAATAGAGTGTTCAAGTTACTCGAGTTGGAAAGCTTCAAAAACACATTTGTTCCCATTCAAGAATAATTGTTGATCCATGAATGCTTGAATAGCTTCCCTCATATGACACATATGTTACTCCAAGCTCTTGCCAAAGACCAAACTATCGGAGGAAGGTTCATAATACATTGTTCATCAAACTCTGAAGGTAAAAGGTACGTTTGTTAACCCAAAAAGCATTCAAAGCAACTTGTAATGTCCTTCGTGGGTTTAAAGGATTGTCTTAGCGACATCTTCATTATGCATTTGGATCTGATGGTACCTCGACTTAAGACCAGCTTTATATACCATCTAGATCTATGTAACTCATAAAGTAACTCTTTGATCAAGGGTATTAGAAATTTGTCTTTTATTGTGTGTCTATTAAGCTCTCAATTATCGACGCACATCCTTTACGAATTATCATTCTTCTTTATTAAGACCACCGGTGACCCGTATAGAGTTGCACTATACCTCATGAATCCTTATTGCAATAGCTCTATAATAGCTCTTTCAATAACATCCTTCTGGTCCCCTAAATACCTATAGGGATAGATGTTAATCATGTCCGCTCCCTCCTTAAGTGTAACTCAATGATCTTGCATTCTCTTTAGAGGTAATGTGTTAGTTCCTAAAATAATGATCATACTCCGCTAACAGAACCGATGACTCGTCCGTAGAAGCTGATTGATCCTTGAACATTAGTTATTGTAGCTGACCCTTTAAAGGACAAGTTAACTGCATCATATACAACCCTACTACGCATTCCCTTTTAATTAGACAATTCAATTCTTTGCTTGCTATTAATTTCACGTAGGGTTCCTCCCACCTTGATAGTGTCACCCACTGTCCCATCCACATATAAAATCCATTGTACACTCCTTTAAGTAATATAGTATGTCGTTAATATTAATCAACCACTATATCCCTAGGACAACATTGCAATTCCCTATAGGAAACACCAATGCCTCTAACACGAATGATACTCCCTGTATGGTCCATTTAAACCCCTTATATTTGTAGCGACAGTCCAATTATAGGCCTCCCCCTATAGTAATATATATGTCTAAGATTTCTTCAAATTGATCTGCACTCCTTTTGGCTAGGGCTTCACCTACAAAATTATGAGTACTCCCATTGTCTATCAAGACTTGTATGGGTTTCCCTTGATGTACACTTATTAATCTCATCTGCTTATACCTTTCTTGTTAGCCCCCTTGATCATCGCTTGAAAGGATACATTAAGCTCCCCGTGTTCCTCAATGAATTCCTCACTAAGATCATTCGTACCTTCCTTGACTTCCACATTGTCTTCCACCATGTATAATTGTAGTTGTTTCTTGTAACAACAGTGGCCTGACACATACTTCTCATCACACTAAAAACATAGCTCTTTCATGCGGTAGTCATCGAACTCCCGACTACTGATCACTTTTGTTAAGACAGGCCCTTTACTCAGACCGCCAATCACGACTGTCCCTTGAGAACCTAAAGCAGGTAAGATCCCTATACTCCTTTAGATCTTGAGGCGGTTGGAACCAAATTCCCTTCTCTGTGAATAAAAAGTATCAGTTCTTTGTTTCTTAAAAACATATAGAATTCTTGTTTCTCTCCTTTATTTTTGCAGCAGTACTTTCCTTTAAAACAAACATTTGGTATCAGAGCAACTTTGAGAGTTTCTTCATGTAACACTACAAGAAAATGGACATTTATTGGATGCTAAAGTTGTCACTAAAAGCATAAATTTTGGTCACTATTAATTTCTTTGACGATTTTTTCAAGTCGTCATTTGTCGTCGCAAATACTTCTGTCACTGATGAAATATTGACTATATTTAAAAAGTTGTCACAATTACTCATGATTTTTGTGACCATTACTTTTTCCATTGAAATCTTTTGCATAAGTGACAAAATTGTATGGTCGTAATAACATTACTCATTTATGACAGTGTCGACAAAAAAAATATTAATAGTGATACATCAAAAGTCACAAATATTAATAGTGATACATCGAAAATGTCACAACCACTATTATATTGTGACAACATTTTTAACACTAAAATTATACAAAATTGTGATAAGAAATATTGTCACTTGATTTAGTCTTGTCTGTGAAAGATATTTTGTCACTAATATGATCATTTAATAGTGATATATTATGTTGTCATATGTATTATCATTATTAGTGAGAAAAATAATCACCAATACTTTTATTAATGATGTCAATAAATTTTCATCACAAATTTAAAATTTATACAAATTTGTCACTACTATGTTCACTATTGTCATAAATAAAATTTTAAATATAACAATTATTTTGAAACTCATAGCAAATCCCACACAAGAAACAAAATTAAATACTAAAAGTAAAATTTCTTTGTTTGCCAAACCTAAAACTCAAAGCAAATAATAAAACTCAAAGCCTTAGAGATTGTCCTTCAAAGCCCACTACATTGATGACATAATGAAAACAACTATGGATTAGTATCCTGTAAAACAAACAAAAATATTAATTACAAAATAAAATATTAATAAGGTTAATTACCAAAAAAGTCCAAACTTTCGTCAATTTTTTAATTGTAGCCCGATCTTTAAAAAGTAACAATAAAATGCCCAAACTTTTAATTTTTTCAAGTCTAACCCGAACTTCAAAAATAATAATAAAATGCTCAAACTTTCAAATTTGTTTAATTCTAGCCAAACGTTAATGCTTTCGTTAAGTTTGCTGATGTGATTTGCCACGTGTTTCAGCAACTTTAATTATTAATACACGTTAGTCAAAATTAAAACAACAAATGAAGATTAATGAAACGATGTCGTTGTTTAAAAATAATCTAAATCAAATTACACAACCCCGACGACTTTACACTTTGATTCTAATTTTTTCCTTCGTTTTTAGTTTGTTCTATTGACGCTCTCACCTTTCAATTTTCAGATTACACAGCCCCGATGCCCTCATACTAAGGGCATCAGGAGAACAAACTAAAAATGAAGTGCTTTTAGGTGCAGTATATTGTAGAAGATCAAACAGAAAACAAAGGGCTGATAATATCAAGGAAAACAACAGATAACATTAGACTATAATTGAAGAAAATTGAAAGTTTGAGCACTTTATTGCAACTTTTTGAAGTTTGGGCTAGAATTAAAAAATTGAAAGTTTGAGCATTTTATTGCTACTTTTAAAAGTTCGGGTTATAATTGAAAAATTGACGAAAGTTTGATTTTTTTGGATAATTAAC
>JAOTAW010000003.1:15001197-15016586 GCA_025629945.1 Erythroxylum savannarum
ATAATAAAAAATGTTTTATTATTATTATTATTTTATATTTTATATTAGATTCAGTCCTAGTTTAAATTATTAGATTTATTATATATTAATAGGCATTATTAGTGCATTTTTTATTTTAATAAAGTATTTTATTTTATACTATTTTTTACTTATTCTTATAAATTTTACTTGTTATTTACTATGTATCGATTTTATAACAGTTTAATACCGGTTGAACCTTAAAACTTTTTACCTTTTCTTTGATTGGTTCAATGTTCAGTTCAATTTTTAAAACATTGCATAAAAGTATCCAGTTAATGTATATAACAAGTTGAGTATGAATAAATTTTTTGAGTGGTTTTTTACACGGTATCAGAGCAGGAAAGAACTTTGTGAATATTTTCTTGCATCACAACTGTATTTCCTTGAATTCATAGCTGAAATCAGTATTCAATACCAATGGTTGAGGATGTCAGGGGATCAAATTTCAAATTTGAGAGAGAAGGAGCAAGTGATGATGGAAATCCAATGCAACTTTAAGGATCTAATCATCCAGGAATGATATCATAACTCAGCTAAATGGAAGCAACTATTTGTCAAGGATCATAGTCATAAAGATAGTGGTAGGAGCAAACTAAAGCTTAGTTTTATCAATGGAAGATGTGTGAAGCCACGTGATGATTTGTCAGATTTTGAGCACTGGTGTAGAGTGGATGGCATGGTAACTTCTTGGATCTTGAATTCAATCTCTAAGGATATTGTTGAAACATTCTTATATATAACATCTATAAAAAAAGTTATGGGAGGAATTGGAGGAAAGATATAGAGAATGTAATTGACCATTGTTATACTAGATTCAAAGGGAGATACGTTTGATATCTCAAGGAAATTCATTTGTAGCTAAATATTTTACAAAATTGACGAAATTGCAGGATGAATTGACTTGTTTAATGCCACTTCCTCAGTGTAAATGTGGACTAGGGAAGCAATTTACAAAACTTGAATATAAAAACAAGCTAATGCAATTTCTAATTGGCTTAATTAAAACTTACGATAATGTGAGCAATCAAATCTTGATTATGGATTCATTACGTAATGTAAACAAGGCATATTCAATGGTGTTAACAGTTGAAAAATAGAAGGAAGTAAGCATAAGTTTTACAGATGTAGTTGAAAACGCAATGATTGTTAGAACACAAGGAGGTAAGAAAAAGGGAATAGGGGCAAGAAAAGGTACAATAAAGAGGAAAGAGTTTGTTGATAAGTTGAAACTACATTATGAATATGACAACATGGACAAGCATACAATAGATACTTGTTTTAAGCTTCATGGGTATCTAGAGTGGTTTAAGGAATCAAAAGAAAAGAAAAACAAAGAAGGAAAGAAATCATTTTTAAATTTGATTAATGCAATAGATGAAGTAAGTAGAACAACTTCAAAAAGGGACTAAAAATCAAATATTTCAATCATGACACAGCAAGAGATTGACAATTTCATGACAAAAGGGAAAGTAGGAGCTGAAAAATATGTAGTCAATTTCTCACACTTTGAAGATTTTATAGGCATAACTCTTAATCATATTTTTAGTTCACTTGAATTAATTGACATTGGTTATTGGATACTTGACACAAGAGCTTCAAATCACATGTGTGTAGATCTGAAATTGATAAAGAACCCCTCTCTTGTGAATGATTTTACACATGTACATTTACCTGATGAATCTATTAAGCTTGTTCATCATATAGGTGATATTCAACTAAATGATATATTAAACTTGATTAATTGCTTACACATACCTTCTTTCAAATTAAATATTTTTTCTATCAATAGGCTCGCCATTATAGCTCATATGAAGTTTAATTTCCATTTTATTTTATTTTTGTAATATAGGACCTAATTTCTAATGAAGTGCTTGTAGTAGGGAAAGTGATAAGGCAATTGTATATTCTAGATTTTAGCTCTTATCATTAAATAGTATACCTCAAAATTGTATCCAAGCCTCTATGTTAACTTTGTAAATAAGATTGATCCTTGGAATCAATGATTGGAATATCCTTCTATAAATGTATTGAAGCATTTGAATGGAATAAATGATCCTTTTACTAAACAAACTGTGTGATGTCTATTATTTGTCTAAAAAGAGTAGATAACCTTTTCAACCCAATTCTATTCATTCAATTGCATGTTTTAAACTTATTCATATTGATTTATGGGGTCCTTACAAACATGCTTCAACTAATGGAAACCATTATTGCTTAACTATCATAAGTTATTTTATTAGAAACATATGGACTTTTTTTGTGTTAGAAAATCAAGCTATTTGTTCTTCTAGAAGATTTGATATAGATGTAAATAACTTATTAATAACTAGGATTTGACTAATTGTAATCTTTCCTTAATTTATGTTGACTATAATTTCTTAGTCAACGACTGATGTGTAAGAATATTTTATTTCATAAAACAAGACAAATGATTTTGTATATATTAGTGAATTTAGGAAATGGAGAAATAAGAGAAGAGTTTCAATTTTTGTTTATGGTATTAGAGCCTCCTACGACACTTTCAAGCCCAAAAACCTTCCTCTAAATCTTGGGTACTAGTTTTTGAACTTCTTTCAATTCTTTTTCACTTAATTTTATTTTGTCTATCTCATAATGTTGTATTCATCTAAGAGTCAATGTTCTATTATTAGTACCAATAATGGGGCTGAGACATTAGTTCAGTTAAAAGAAGAACTATAGAACATATAATTTCTTATAGGCTCAATGATCGAAATTATCTTCAATAATCTCAAGTGGTTAAAATCATTCTCGAAGGAAAGCATAAATTGAGCCATCTTATAAGAATTGGACCTTTTGCTGAAGATGCCAAGTTTGTAAAATGGGATAAAGAAGATTTCATGATCAAGTCATAGTTGTGGAACTTTATGACACTTGAAGTGATCCAAACCTATATATTTTTAACAACTGCAAAAGAAATTTGGGAAACCATTTGTCAAAAACCATTAAAAAATATAAGATGCTAAAATAATTTATAAGATCTGAATCAAAATCAACATCACAAAGCAAGGTAACCTTTCAGTCACTGGGTACTATAGTACTATGAAAAGCTTATGGCTTGAATTGGATTACTATCAAAAATTTTAAAATGAAGTGTGGAGAAGATGCTGCAATGTTGTGAAAGTTCATGTGAAGAGAGATAATCTTTGAATTTCTTGTAGGCCTTAACCTAGATTTTGATCAAGTTCAAGTTCAAGTTCCCGGGAAAGAAGTTCCCCCATCTCTTGAGGCTATTTTTTTTCTCTATAATATGGGGTGAGAATATTTGCCAAAGAGTGATGATTGACAATCCAGTAAATAAAGGATCATCTATGAATTCCATAAAAGATGGATATAGTACCGAGGCCAATAAAAGGAAGAGGCAACCAAACTAAGAAGGGGTCTGATGGACTTATTGCAAGAAGGCATGTCACACCAAGGATACTTGCTGGAAACTTCATGGAAACCTTTATAATGTTAGGGAAAGGGAGGTAATCATGGTGGATAGTCTAAAGGACAAATAAACATGACAATTGCTGAAGTTGTTCTTAGTGAACAACCAAATCAATATGATTTGCGAACTCTTAGGTGAGAAATAGAAAGCTGAAATCCATGTGAAAATCAACTAAGAAACTTGAAAGCTCTTGCTCTTTGGCTTATTCAGGTAAGTCCTTTAATTCTTATGCTCTTAATGCCTCTTTCTTGTCCAAAATAATACTTGGATCATAGATTCAGATGCTACCAACCATATGGTTTTCTCACATCAACCTTTTACCTTATATAAACTTTGTACTAGTAACAAAAAAATCAAAATTGTAGCTGAAACCTTTATTATTATTGCAAGTCAAGGAACTATTCCTCTTACTTCCACAGTTATATTAAAAAGATGTCCTATATGATCCTAAATTAGCTATTAATCTTTTGTCCATAAAACAAATTACTTATGAATTGAATTGCAAAGTGTTTTTCTAGGCCACACGTTATATCTTGAAGGATTTAGTCTTGGGGAAGATGATTATGCTTGTTAAAGAAAGAAATGGGCTCTATATCCTTAATATTAAGGAAGAAAAAAAAGTGCCCCCTTTCAAAGTCTTACCTATCTAGTTATTCTACCAATAAAGAGGACATTTGGGTCCACCATTATTGTATTGGTCATCCACCATTTAGTCTGCTCAAAATTACATTCCCATTGTTATTAAAAAAATGTTAAAATGATTAGTTTACATTATGATGTGTGTGAACTAGCTAAACACAAGATGTTTCTTATCTATTGAGTAGTAATTGAAGTATGGTTCCCTTTTCATTAATTCACTCCAATATATAGGATCCTTCTAGAATTTTGTTACCTTTATAGATGATTGTACAAGGGTAACTTGAGTATATTTAATGAAAAACAAATATGAAGTTGGGGAAATTTTTTTAAAGATTTTTCCAAATGATCAAAAACCAATTTAGAGTAAGAATAAAAATCTTACAGAGTGATAAAGCAAGAGATTACTTCAACCAAAATCTTTCATCTTTCTTTAAAAAGGAAGGAAGTGTTCATTATTCATCTTATGTTAATAGACTACAATAGAATGGGGCTAGCTGAGAGGAAAAATAAACATCTATTAGAAAATAGACATCTCTTAGAAATTACAAGAACATTGTTATTCAAAATAATGTTCTCAAATCCTACTGGGGGAATTTATCCTTATTGCAGCCCACTTGATAAATAGGGTGCCTTTAAAGTTCTTGGTTTCAAGAGTCCAATAAGTCTATTTTATGAGTATTACTCAAATTCACAAATAAATTCCAAATTACTTCTAAAAGTCTTCGGTTGTGTGGTTTTTATTCATATTCATGACATTAACCAAGGAAAACTTGATCCAAGAGCATTAAAATGCATCTTTATTATTTACTCTTCCACAAGAAAAGGCTGTAAGTACCATCATCCTATTTTTCATAAAATTTTCATTTCAATGGATGCTGCTTTTATTGAGAAACAACCTTTCTATTCAGAATCTCATCTTCAAGGGAAAAGTGTGAGTGAAGATAAAAACCATGTGTTATGTTTCCCTAATTTATAAGTCACTGGTCAACCTAAAACTGTTCAGCCTAAAAATTTAAATTCACAACCTACAATGCCTCTTAATTAGCCACATGAACAACCTCTTAACACATCATAATCAACCCAAATTATACAACTAGCAGCAAAAAGGAAAACCTATCTTGGTCTATCCAAGGAGAAGGACAAAAGAGCCCAATTCCACTTAATTGTAGGTTCAAATTTTGACTTTAAAATTAGGTATATAGTCAGAATTACCCTTTTAATTGATTGATGATTTAGATGTTCCTATAACTGTTAGGAAAGGAATTAGAAATTGCACTCAATGTACTATTTCTCACTTTGTTTCTTTGAATAAAATATCACATAAACATCGTTGTTTTCTCACTAATTTAGATACAATTCCTATTCCTCAAAACTTTAACAAGGTAGTTAAAGATGAGAATTGGAAACTCGCTATGAATTAGGAAATGGGTGCACTCGATAAAAATAATACATAGGAAATTGTTGATCATCCAAAAGAAAAAAGATTAGTAGGATGTAAATGGGTGTATGCAATTAAGTTTAAAGTAGATGGATCTTTAAATAGGTACAAGGTTGGGTTAGTAGCTAAAGGGTACACTCAAACATATGGTGTAGATTATCAGGAAATTTTTGTTTTAGTAGCTAAGATGAACATATTTCACATTCTTTTATCTTTAATTGCTAATTTCAATTGGTCTTTGTAGCAATTTAATATCAAAAATGCATTTTTACACAATGATCTTCAAGAAGAGGTGTATATGGAGGCACTAGGTTTTGAAAAATATCTTAAAGATAACCAAGTGTGCTAGTTGAGAAAAGCACTTTATGGGCTTAAGCAATCACCATGGGCTTGGTTTGGAGAATTTGTAAAAGTAATGCTTGGTATTGGCTACAAAAAAATCCAAAGGGATCATACTCTCTTCTTTAGATACTCAACAACAAGTGAACTTATAGTCTTGATAGTATATGTTGATGATATCATTGTGACGAGTGACGATGACTAGGAAATTCTAAAACTTAAAGTTAGACTTGCAAAAGAATTGAAATTAAACGACTAAAAAAACTCAAATATTTCTAGGTATTGACATGGCTTGGTCTAAAGAAGGCGTATTTATTCCTAAAAAAAGTATTTTTTAGATACTCTATGAGAGATAGGAATGATGGGATGTAAGCCCATTGATACACCAATAAAAAAGAAACATCAGTTGAGTGAAGAAAGAGATGATGAAGTTGTTAATAAAGGAAGGTATCAAAAGTTCGTTGGAAAGCTAATATACTTGTCTCATATACATCCTAATATTGCATATGTTGTGACCGTGACAAGTCAATTTATGAATCACCCTAAAAAAGTTTATTTACATGTTGCCTATATCAGTACTTGAAATCTAACTCTGAAAATGAAATCATGTTTAGAAGAGAAGCATAATTAACTATAGAAGCCTACACATGCACATATTATGCTATTTCACTATCAAATCGACGCTAAACAAATAGCTACTATACTTTGATAGGAGGACTTAGTGACTTGGAGAAGCAAAAATAAGTAGTAGTATCTGGATCAAGTGTATAATCTAAATTTGTGTAATGGCTTAAGGAATTTGTCAACTCTTGTGTATAAAGAAAATTTTGGAAGACTTGTAAGTTAAATGATATAGAGCTACAAAGTTGTATTGCGACAACAAGTCTGCTATAAGCATTGAGCATAATCCAATTCAATATGACTAAACAAAACATTTCGAGACAAATCGACACTTCATTAAGGAAAAGATTGAAACTGGACTGATCTATGCATCTTATGTTCCTACGAATGGTCGAATGACAAACATATACCAAAAGGACTGAATAGGTTAACTTTTCAGAACACTAATAACAAGTTAGGTATGGAAAATATTTATTCTCCAACTTGAGGGAGTATTAGAAAATTAGACTATTTAATCTTCTAGAAGATTTAATATAATTGTAAATAGCTAGGATTCTGATTACAAATTTAGGTTGATTGTAATCTTTCATTATTTTAAGCTGATGATAATTTCTTAGTCAATGACTAGTGTTTAGGAATTATTTTATTTCCTAAAATAGGACAAATGACTTTTTATATACTAATATATTTAGTATATGGTTTGTTCATTTTGTCTGAACATAAACATCAGATTGTTCAAACACTTCATACCATCTTCAACTTGGTTAAAAATCAGTTCCATACATCAGTTAAGATCAATGAGGACATGTAATGGTATAAGGTTTACCAATACTTCTTGTACAATTTTGTTATCTACTTTAGGTTTTGTTCATATAAAAACTTGTGTTTATACTCCCCAACAAATGGAGTTATAGAACAAAAACATAGACCTTTATTACAAGTTGCAAGATCTTTGATATTTCAATCATATGTACCTATTTATTTTTTTGGTGAAGCCATTCTAACAGCTACCTATATAATAAATACACCCCCCATCGTTTATATCTTGGCAAACACCTTATCAAATACTCTTTTAAAAGGAGCCAAATTATTCTTTTCTCATAACTTGCGGCTGTCTATGTTTTACCTCAAACACATTTCCTCGCAAAGATAAGTTTGAACCTAGAGCTTTTAAAGCCATTTTTGTTGGGTATTCTGTTGGACAAAGGCCTATAAATTGTATGATATGGAATAACAAATGATTGTTATTTCTAGGGATGTCATCTTTTATGAAAAAATCTTTCCATATCAAACCATGATTACAAGGGATTTTGGAGTTCCTTTACCTTTAATTTGTCCAAATTTAGACAATCCATTTACTTATTTTCATCATTTTAGTTGTAATGACATTTCTTCAACTAATCCATATTTTGTTCATATTTTGGCACCTGATTCTTCCTTAAATCATATAGCAGCCTCTTATCCTAAAACTTCAAGTTCAATACTAAACAACGTTTGAACTCCTATTATGAAAAGTATCAAACCAAAATAAAAACTCCTATGAATGAAAGACTTTGTTTCAAATTCTGCACAATCACTCTTATCTTCTAATTCCATTGTGAGTACACATTAGTCATTACCGCACACACCACCAACATATCCCTACATTGTTTCTTCACATATATCTTCTACATACATGTTATTTTTGGTGAGTATGTCAAGTAGCCAAACTAGAACAAATAAGAATTGAAAAAGAGTGATGAAAGCTGAATTGTAAGCCTTAGAAACTAATCAGACGTGAGAGTTAATAGATTTACCTCCTAATTAAAAAGCAATAGGCTGTAAGTGGGTATATAAGGTTAAATACAAAAATGATGGGGACTTGTATAGATACAAGGCCAGATTAGTAGCAAAAGGTTTTAATCAAATTGAAGGGCAAAATTATCATAATAACTTTTCGCCCGTTGCAAAAGTGGTGACAGTCAGAACATTCCTCACCACTGCAACAACCAAGGCATGACATTTGCACCAGTTAGATATCAGCAATGAATTTTTACATTGATATTTAAATGAATAAGTTTATATGGAGCCACCACTAAGCTATATATAAGTACCTGATGGTCAGGTTTACAAGTTGACAAAATCATTATATAGTCTCAGACAAGAGTCGAGATAATTGAATCAAGAAATTTCTCATCGTCTTTATCAATTTGGTTCTCACCAATTAGCCTACTATATTTAATTATATAATATAAGTACCTATTATATTCTTAAATAATTATATTATGATGTGTAAACAATTATAATTTTTATTATTTAGGATTACATGATATATAGTTTTGTACTCTAAGTTATTATAGTTATGATAAATAAATAATTAAAAATAATATAATGATTGTGATAATTATGATTGCATAGTAAATTATGGTGTTATATAATGCATAGTAAATTATGGTGTTATATTTATATAAAAGAGTTTAAAGAAATCTAATTCATTAATCAATTGTTATAGTTTATTTCTTTCCGTTAAATCTTAAGAATTGTTTTAAAAGAATACCATTTGCCAAATATCAAGAGAGTTAGATATTTGGGAATTTGGTAATATAATTATAAAATTTGAATATATTTTAGGAGAATATCTATCTTAATTAAATGCTAATAAATTATGGGAGGTTGTTAATATGAAAACGGATTGCTAACTTGTTACTGAAGATTACAATGCAATACTCACAAGCCCCTTGGCCTTGAAGTTTCATCCTTTTCCTTGGTGAAGTAGACCTAAACCCAAATTTTAGTTAGCACAAGCCATTGACGACATAGTTGATGGTTCCTTTCATTCAATTCAATTGCCAACCAGTTTTTTAAGCACTTTTGTTAGGAATTTTCATTCATAGAGCCCAGAGTCATGATGCTCCAATATCGACACTTGCCAAGGCTTCAAACCAAAAGAGTCCGTCTCTCTTCTCTTGGCTTTCTTTATCACTATATTTTACTGCTTTTCCTTTTCATAGCTGTAGTTCTCTTTTGGGAATTTTCTGATTTCTATGATCTGTCTGTTCTTTCATTTTTATGATGATCCAACGTGCGGGCGAACTTAGACGATTCGATTTCCAGGCTTTTTTTTACCCAGAAAGGGAACTTTTATCTTACTTTTGACTTGTGTGATCTCTTCGTTATGTCTTGCCGACCCATTCATGAATTCTGTTCTTCTTTGCAATGCTAGCAGATTGTGTTTGAAGATGTGATTGCTTCACGTGATTCTTCCACACTAGAGCATCTGAAAGAGTTGAGCTCTAAGCGAAGGGCGATTGAGGAATCCATTAATCATACAAGCGCCATCACGGAGGCAATTGCGCGAGAAATTTCTGGTGGATCAACTTGTCGTTATGAGCAGGTTCCATATTCTGTTCAAGTTCGGAGTAAAACTCATGTTTCTAATCTTATTTTCAATAATATTTCTTGCGTTAGGAATTAATTCCAGCCCTTATTGACCTAGTTTGCTAAAATATAATGTTTTTTTGTGGCCAATTTTTCACCTTGATGAACTGTGAATGATGAATTTTTTACTTTGTTGCATTGTCAAAGCATTATCTTCGACGATGGAATAGTCTAAGTGTTCTTTCAAGCTTTGTATCACCTTCTTATCGTTATTTCAGTGCGAACATAGTAGCATATGCAACTTATCGAATGTCCTTTTGTTTCTCTTTAACTTTTAAATTAAGCAGCCTAATATCTTGTGTGGCTAAAATTTGTGTTAAATTCAAACTATATTTACTTCGCATTTATGCAATAACCATAGGATCTGGGGGCATTGACATGTTTGTCTTGGTTTGATGTTCTCATCAAAATAATTCCTCAGGAGCGTCTCAGACTGGAACAGTATCTACCCCTGCTGGAAAATTTTATTTCTCACGCTGAGTTGATTCGGAGCAACAGCCAGATGGTCATATGGACTTCTCAACTCAAGATCCGATGGAGTAGTGCTCTTAGCTCATCATTTTTCTTTAATCTTACTGGTCCGAAGTTTTTTCAGATTGATAGTTTGCATTTTGAGCTTGGTATGAGCCTTTTTCTGTATGGAGCAGTACTCAGAGAGAATGCTTTGGAACGTCTTCCAGCAGGTAGGCACTAGTGGCGTTTTAAATGATGTAAAGAGATGACTGTTCTTATTAAGATTATCAACTCTCCTTTGCACTCTTGTAGAATTAAAGCAATCAGCCTTCGTCTTCAGACAAGCTGCAGGCGTGTTTCATTATTTGGCTCATGAGGTTTTTCCCTATTCACAGCCTCAAATATCTGAAAGGCCACCAGAAGCTACATCATCTGTTTGTGGTGCTATCAGTCTCATTTGTTTGGCTGAGGCCCAGGTTATTTCTTTTGCTGTTGGATCATCCATTATCAGATTCAAATCTGCTGATTGTTCTGTATGATACTGATGATGTTGCAATGTGATAGGCTGTATATATCAGGAAGGCAGAAGAAACAGGTAATACTGGTTTTGGTGTTTTGTCAAAGCTGCACCATGGTGTTGCAGAGTTGCTTGGTGAAGCCTCTGGTGCTTTGTACTTGGCAACTGCAGAGAAGGCTATCTCGCAGAACTTTTTGGTATATGATTTGATTATGGTAGCTTGTTTGTTTCCAATTTGTGTTTTATTTTGTTTTTTTTAAAATTTTTAAATTCAGTAAAAAAAACTTATTTATTTGAATTTTTAGTTTTAGTTTCTTTCAATTTCCATAATTTATGAAAACCAGAAAAAATAGTTTTTGTTTTTTATTTTTATTTTTTATAATCTGATTTGGTATCAACTAAATATTAATTTACAAATAAAATATATTTATTTTAATAAAAAATTTAATTTTTTACTGATAAATTTTTTTTAATCTTTAAATTTGATCTAATATATAATTATTATCAGTAATAAAAATATAATTACATTTACATTAGTAATTAAACATGTTTTTGTTTTAATTTGAAAGAATAGAAACTAAAATCAGAAAACAAAAACAAAAACGAAAAACGACAACAGAAAAATTGAAGTGAAACCGAATGGCTCTTAAGTCGATGTCTTTTTATTTTGTCCTTGACTATATATAGAAATAAGCATTTTGTTATGGTTCCAAACTTTCTACTCATGGATACTTATGCTAGATTCATCTAGATACAAATTCATACTATACATGTCCACAGTTGCTAAAGGTTTAGCAGATATATGAATCTTTGATTGACTGAAATCAGTTGTATTACTTTGAGTTAGAGGTTTACAATTATGTGCCATTTTTTTGTTATTAGAATATGTTTTTCACCAACTTAACCTTTTATTCATCTGGTTGCAAGCTTCTACCAAAATAATGGTGGTTGCAAACTTGAGTTCGTAAATACAAATCAATAAAATAATGATGGGAAAAAGGCACTTGAACTGGGCTTCATTTGGAATATATGCAGCTATACACACTAGGAATCAAAAACATATTCCTGTAACCTATGTTTTCCAAATATTAAAATTCTAAGAGGATTCCTAAGATATTTGGAAGAAGAAAAACTATGTCATGCAGGAAAGTGAGAGCTTGCATGCTTTTTAGGATTTACAATAGTCAATTAAATGTTTCTTGCAGTTTCTTTAATAATTTAAAACTCCGTTGTGCACTTGCGGTTTTGTCAGGTGGTTCATATTGACTAGTTATATTGTGTTCCCAATAGTCTTGTTTATTGAACATGAAGTAGATCATGCAAGAGAATGCTCTGTGCTAATTTCGGTTGCATAAGATCATAATTCCTTATTCAAATAGTTGTTAGATACTGATAGATGCTTTCCTTGTTTACCATGTAGGAATTTGTGTCATGTTGCAAAGTTCTACATGACTTACAAGGCCAGAAATACCAGGCCGAAGTTTTGAGGGAAGATGGCCAAATTGGGATTGCCATTGGAGTGCTTCGCGATGCATTGATGAATGTGGAAAAGAATATGCCTGGTGAGGAAGCATCGAAAGTCATATTCAGGAAAGAAATGGAAGCAGCCGCAGAAATTCTAAGGAAATTTGAACATGAGAATGAATTTATTTGGCATGAGAAGATTCATTCTGCAGATGATTTACCGTTACCTCAGGGAAACAAGATTGTGAAGATCGAACCTTATCAACCCCAAAGATGGGAGAGAGAACTGGCTTTTAAGTTATAATAAGAACTGAAATGTACAAAGAATTCACCATAAAAACATCCGTTTTGTGTTGGGAGAGGAAAGGAGTGAAGCTTCTTGATTCCACATCGCAGTCATTTGCAGAAGGCTGGAAGGGCCTAAAGCTCTTCCATTCCGATTACGAAGGGTTACTGAACACTTGAATGTGTTAACCACACGTGCTTGATTCACTTCACTTGTCTAAAACATTTCAGGGGCTGTGCACATGCTTCTATGGTTCAAAAGTCTGAGGATAAAAACGAAGATCTCTCATTTCCTGGCTTGAAGTAGTCATTTTTTTAATAATTTCATTAAGGTCTTAAATCATTTTCACAAAACAAAGTTAAGAGTATATGCATCTAATTCCCTGGGAAAATACCACTGGACTTGTAGAAAATGATTCAAATTTGGAGTACCCTCACCCACTAAGACATAAAAGGTAAAGCCAGTCCGACTTGTTTTCAATGGTCATGGTTCACTGAGGTTTCTATAAACTGTTTCACATCGAGCTGTGATATTCTTTCTTTCACGATTTTTCTTCAAATTCCAACAATACCAAAGGTCAAACTTCCAAGTCTTTTGGAGTCGACGGCATCAGACAACGAAAGTCTGGACTCGGGAACTTACTGTGGGAACCTTTAGAACGTGGAAAAATCACAACCACGCAGGCATTATTTGCTAATACAAAGGAATCGAGTGGTCGAGACAGCAATGCGATTCTCGAGCGCAAAGGCCCAGTGAGTGCACAGACACGACCTTTCTCATTGTCCCTGTAAAGATCATTGTTATGGCTCTTCAGTTCGGTTCTCTTCCCTACACTCCCTGTAGAGCTAGGACCTTGTGTCCGGTCAGGCCTTTTTCATGCGCATGTCTTTCATTTTCTCATTATGCTCCAATCAACTTCCCTTCAATCTCATTGAAGCTGCTAACAAATAGGTCTTTTCTGAATTTCTGCGCTTCCCACCTGATTCTAAAGTATGGTGTTTACTTCTTGTTGTCATGAGGTTTATGTTCGCAGCCTTAAGTTACGTGAATTTACAGGTTGAAGAAGGCTGGTTCTGCAGTTGTTTCCGAAGAGAGCGCGGTTGGGTCGAGCTCTTGCACTGATGTGTTTAAACTCACTTACTTGGAGGTGAGTGTTCGTGTAGTTTGATTTGGCTATTTGCTAAATTGGGAGAGCCTTTCTGATTTTGTAAACATGTTGGTTGAGAAGTTCCATTACTTGTGCTTCTCTTAGGGGAATAGTTGGCTGTGGGACGTGGCTGGGGTTAATATTTTAGTTGATCCAATTTTAGTCGGTAACTTAGATTTTGGAATTCCCTGGCTCTATGATGCTGCGAAGAAGTTCATTAAGACTTTCCAGGTACTTGTTCATTTTTGGGATTGCCATTTTTACTGTTTCTTATGGCATAAAGTTTTCCTTGTATATCAATTTTCTGCTCTATTATTTACGTAGCATAAACTTATTGGTAATTCATGTAAGACCATAAAAGTGGAATGGAATTATTTGTCAGACAGTCTGTTCGTTTGTGGATGAATAACGTGTTAGATAAATTTTAGCATGGATGTAATTATCCAAGTTGCTGATCCAAATATACTGTTTGTGGATGAATATCATGTTGGATAAATTTTAGAATTAATGTATTTATCCAAATTGCTGATCCAATTGTACTGCAGCTTAGCGATCTTCCAGAGCTGGATTGCGTATTGATAACACAAAGCCTTGACGATCATTGTCACTTAAGAACCTTAAAGCCGCTTTCTGAAAGGAAAAAAAATCTTAGAGTCATAGCAACTCCTAATGCTAAGCCTTTACTAGATCCACTCTTTGACAATGTAAGTTTTTTCTCAGTTGTGGATTCGTTGTCTGTCTCTTTTCTAGATGCAATTATTTTGAGCTAACTGATATATTAACGTCCTTAACCCTATTATCAAGGGAGAGTAATTAGTCTGTGTAATGTTTCTCCAAGTGTGGATTGAAATAATACATGAATTAGCTTTGTTTCACTTTTTTTTTTCCTTGGCATTCATATTTAGTTGTATTCTCTTCCTAAGTAAATATTCCAATCATTTACTTCAAGAGGTTATATGATTGATGAAAGAGTTTAGGAAGTTATATCTTACTGTTAGCCGTTTTTGAACAAATCGATAGCAGAAAGAATCTGAATATTTTCTCATATCAGTAACCGCGATTCATCACTAGTTATATACAAAACTCAGTCCACTAACCATCTAACAAAATAATTGCTACACAACTCATTCGTTCACGTGGAAAAATAAATAAATGAGTATATCATGGGTCTGACTTAACAAGTAACACCCGTGACATATGGCTATTCATAACTGTTTGTTCATCCCCTCTCAAGTTGGACTTGGATGTATATCACGTAAGTCCAACTTGGAGATAAACTGCTGAAACAAAGGAGCAGCTAAAGACTTAGGGGCTGTTTGGTTCTACTTCTGTTTTTCTGTTGTTGTTTTTGATTTTTTGTTTCTGTTTCCTGTTTTTGGTTTTTGTTTTTTTATTAAAAAAATGAAAACTTGTTTGGTTGAGATTTATAATAAAAAAACTAAAAACAAAAACATGTTTGGTGGAAATTCCTAATAAAAAATTGAAAACAAAAACATGTTTAGTTTTATTATCATGTTTCTATTCTTTTGTAATTATATTATTATGTGTAATAATTATAATATAATACATTATATTTTTAAATTAATTAATTATCAT